>JARJLF010000511.1:0-179214 GCA_029378395.1 Mycena leptocephala | reverse complement strand
CAGGCGTTTTGCTCCCGGACGCTGGGACCGACGCCACATTTTGATATCGATTTGCCAAGCATGGGTGTGGTGAGATGAGATGAGGTACAGTATAAACCTAGGCCGATTGATCCTGAGATTGTGAACGTGCACGCGCGGAAGAGTCGCGGGGGAACCGTCAACAGGCTCGAACTGGTGTGCCGGTCCTGAGGATGAACGCGCTCACAATGATGGGTTGAAGGACCCACCGGAGTGGCAGTGTGCTGAAGGCACTGGGAATTTGGCAGCGTTCCTTGATGAAATGGGCGTCGTGAGAGGATCGATCACGTGGTATTGGTGCCTCACGATGTGCAAACACGTACAAATGGCCCGGGAGGTTAGGGTTTACTAACCGGGATATTCATACCAAGGCCCTCCGGGCCCTGGTACCTCTTGCTATACCACAGGATAATTCCTTGATGTAAATATTCTTATTTCGAAGGCGTATTCACAAAAATGGAGACTACAGGCTCAGGTTCACTTGGTCGACGTGTTCGGGTCAACCAAGCTCACATTGAGGCATGGTTATCTGAGTTGATGGACACAGGATAATCCCTTGATGTAAATATTATTTTAGAGCCAGATTCACCAAATGGAGAAAGACTACAGGCTCAGGTTCACTCGGTCAATGCATTCGCGTCAACCAAGTTCACGTTGAGCCATGGATGGCAGGACACAGGATAATTTGTTTTCATATAATATCACATTCAGAGTATAAACGAGATTCACAAAAGTCGAGATTGCACGGCGCTGCAAAACGCGGCGCGCTGTACTATTAGAGACCCCTTAGTTGGCCACCCTACTTAGTTGGCCACTTGACTCCTATAAGTCCAGGGCTTCATAATTCCTGGTACCGTCTTAGGTTCCAGGTCTCCCTTCCGTAAATGCGGACATCAAAATCACTACCAGATCATGGATTACCAAATGTGCGGTGATTGCCGTGATCTAGGTCGGTGGTTGAAAAACCTTTAAATACGGCCTTCAAGATCACTACCAGATCATGGATTACCAATCATGCGGTGATTGCCGTGATCTAGGTCGGTGGCTGAAAAACCTTTAAATGTGGCCTTGGAAATCACTACCAGATCATAGATTACCAATCATGTGGTGATTGCCGTGATCGAGGTCAGTGGCTGAAAAAACCTTTAAATACGGCCTTCAAGATCACGACCAGATCATGGATTACCAATCTCGCAGTGATTGCCGTGATCTAGGTCAGTCGCTGAAAAAAACCTTTAAATGTAGCCTTCAAAATAACTGCCAGACCATGGGTAATTGCTGTCCTCAGGTTGGTAGCTGAAAAAACCGAATTCATACGGCCCTCCAAGCACCCCTGGTACCGCTGACCTGTCCCTGCACCTGTTGGCTGGTTGCCTCCTGTAAAAAATATACCCATGATTCAGGGCACCAATAATATTTCTGAGACACCATATGTAGGTTTTAGGGTTGCCTTTGAATTCATCTTTTTTCAATGCCTTTGTACAGCAGATTGAACTCATTTCCCAGCACCAGGTTGTCAGCCTGAGCCACAGAGTAAATTACATCCATAAAACTTGGTTTTTATAACTGAACAGAGATATCAAGCCAAAATCTTGTCCGCCTTCTGCTGTTGGTGATGCCCGTGTTTGGTGACTCAGCGACCACTGAGAAACGTGGAAAGTTCAGCAGGTTTGCCAGGAGTAATAAATTCAGGCAGCCTTGGTCAGTGGTCTGGTGCTGAGAACGGCTGGGATGATTGGTCCCAAAGGCAGCGAGATGCCAAGCATCTTGAAAATATGTGTACCACTGTTGGGGGGTTCGCACAGCCATGTCTCCCACCTTCGCGACCTCGGGAAATTCACCAACATATCTTGTAGGAGTAAATGACTTTCTGGTATGAAAAAATTTTGGCTATGTTACAATCAATTTCTCTGCGGTAAATGAAACGTGAAGACCAACTTTGGGTAATATCAGCCTGCTTCGGGGTGCAGAAAGTCACAAATTGCACGTCATTCATTGGTATCTGACCCTAATATGAAACCCGACAACTGGTGAGCAGAGATCGGAAAGGGGAGTGGGAATCAATGGGAACTTTGTCCAGATCGGGACGACCAAAGGGAATCAATGGGAACTCTGTCCCAAATTGGACCAAAGTGATGGAGCGGAACAGGTATGGAGTGCAGGCTGGAAGCGACTTTGGAATTCACCTTGAATGGTGTGCATCGTCCACTAGGGAGCAGCACCGTCTTGAGACCTTGGGATCCGTGGGCCTTGCTGAAGGTATACGGTGGGAATCCGAGCTCAATTTCGATATAAGTTCCACCAGCCATATCTACCCGGTTAGAGTCTGTAATGGCGAAACACGGGAGTCCTGTCAAGGAACAGCATTGTGAGCCAACCCGAGCCGAACTGTGGGGCATACCTGTCCAATATCAGCGTCTTATCGTCTCCTCTTTAACTATGCGTGCTAGCTGGACATCTGCTGGCAAAAGCCTCGAAGGACGGTGATGCGGTGTGACCACCACCCTCTATGCGGAATTTCTGTTTGCATCGGAAAAAGACTGTCAGAGTGATCAGCACTGGTATGGCGGTGCAAAAGTTGAGAACCGACCACAGGCAAGCATACACGACCGAATATGTAAGTATAATAAATACTACCATCGTCTTTGGTGCATGCGGATTCGGGGTATACATAACTCCCGTGAACACCTGGGTGAAAGTCAATGTTGTAGATGTCCTTTGTCAGTGCTGAAATTCCAGGTTCAGACAGAAATTGGAGAAGTGACTTCATTGTGTCAAGGCTGGTCAGCCACTGTGGTACTATGGCACCGGACATCGTGCGGGAGCGGAATAATAGTGCGACCAAGTGTCTGCGTTTACAATCTCATTGTACGAGAATATGTGAAGCAAGGAATGCTTTGGGGGTCATCTCAGAACCCATGCTGAACCCTTGGATGTCGGTGCTGTATTTGGGACCATAATCAGTAATGTACTAACCATCCATTAATCAACGACAGTTCACTGACACATAACAGGATGAATTTGAAGGCGAAGTCACTTTGAACCTTCCAATTGCCTTCAGGCAACAGTGGCCAGGCTGCCATCTCAAGGATTGATATATGAAACAGATAAACACGATCGGAGCCATTATGGCCGGAGGAACTGTGAGTCAAAAATTCAATTCGTGGACATGCTTTTTCTGATCCAGGTACCGGTAAACAGGTACAAGTACAGGTAAGCGGTACCAGGAATGCCCGGAGGGCCATATGAATATTATGACTGCACATAATGTATAAACAGAATACGACCTCCAACGAATGTTCAGACCAAATTTCAGCCGAAAGTGATGGGTTGATCGGGAGCTACGGCATCGCGGATCGGGATCCGAAATGTGGGGAGCATCAATTTCTTATTAATCGGACCACTCGCCTCATTTGCCATTGCCATTTCTCCACCATTTCTTCCTCGATCCACGACTTTGGGGGCTCGTTCGGATCCCCCGATGCTGGCCTTCCATCTGAAGAGATACTGGACAGCAACTGACTGAACTATCGCTCTTAACACGCCCGGGAAAAGCACAACTTCATTTGTAGGCCAGTCATGTTGGCACCGTCGCGGTCCACAACACCGCTATGCCATCGGTCTGTAACCTTGCACAGGAATTCTCAATACAATCCTTCATTCCGAGACCCTTTCCGAGATTTTATCCAATTACCTCTGATTGCTCTGGAGGCCATTGTCCAAAATCACCCAATTTCAGTCGTGCTGATAGTCGGATTTTTTGGAGGAGATGTCAGCAACTTGGAATGGAGTTGGGCATCCAGGTACGTACAAATACTTCCCATTAAGTAGCCTAGATCCTAATTTGGCCAATCGCGGCCTTTTTCTGAGTAGCAGAACACTCATTCATCCCGCGACCCCAATTTCGAGGTTTCCCATTGATCAGAAGCATGTATTCTGCCCATTTCTCACCAAGGAAAGTATATCTCATATCTACACCATAACTAGTGAATATAACCTGTATATATGATTCTGGGTGCAGGCCACCGCCATTTGAGAGCTCAATACGTTAGTTGGCGGGGTGGCCAACTAACCTGTTGTTTGGCTATGTTGGACGGCCGGTCAAAATAAATTCCTTACGCACTCAAATCTTCGAGTATTTTGGTGCTGGCAGACTCGAACTCTTCGGAGGATACTCAACTTGTGTTTAGGGTCAATTTTACCGCATTCGATCCCAAACACCTTCGGCCTTCTCGGACCCCGAATCCCAGATAAAGTAATATGTATCGATGTTTTGTCCCTTCATGAGCACCACATGGTTAGGAGCAATATTTGGAGCATCATTCGAATTTTCAAGCCAAGTTTATTAACAGACACCGGTTAAATACACTTATGAAATCTCGAGTGAGCGCTCCACGAAATACAAGTCCCCATTTTACATTCATCGGAATACGTGGGATGCAACCCCACATCACATAAGGAACAGTATCGGGGGTATATCTTCGTAGAGATTGGATGCCTCGGTCTGACCATCATCAGGATTTACTACTCATTATTTGGTCAGAAATGACAAATTCAATTTTCACGGCTTGTGTGGGCTCACTGTGGGCAAATGGAGGATTCAGCTCAGCGGAGATTTGGAAAAGTGGGTCTCCAAGATGGCGTGCAACATCCTGGCTATCTGGATCAAAACCTTTGCCTTGGTGAAATTGACGGAGTCCGGCGTAAACACTAGCATCCCATGATCGTCCCCAAACAATGATTTTGAGCTCAATGGATGGGAATCCGAGACGTATGGCCTCCTCCCAGGTGAGACGTTCGACACCCGCTGCGTCAAGGGACCAGTACGTAGCGCAGTCTGGCCATCTGAATGACGATGGCCCGGTTTGGAGGTCCTTTGCTGGGCAAATAAATAGATAGCCGGAGGGACCGTCTACCACAGCCGCCGAAATTTCAATTCTAAAATCGACTTCATCCACAACAACTAGTTAAGGTGGTTACTGCAAAAGTAAGACCAAGCACAGGTTTGAAACGTACTATAATTCTCGAAGTTGGATGTGATTCCGAGACGACTGAAAATGTGATTTGCTTGGCTGAGCGACCACCGCTCAGGAGCGAGGTTCCACATGCCGGATGAGAGTGTGCGTTTTAGTACATCACTGGAGTTGAAACTAGGGTACACCTGGTTAGAGTATATCACCTTTCAGACAAAACAGAATGAATTACCGGGTCCATCCATCCGCCATGGCCTCTCCGCCTGCTCCATCCCAATCACCGCAGGAACACTCTGCATCCGGTAAAGACACAATCTCAACCGGGAGTTCCAGTGGATCGCTCGAAGAAGAGGCAATTACTGCGCCAAGATTCACTGTCATATCGGGGGATATGGTGATGTTTCGACACCGTGACAGTATCAAAGAGCATATTGCATGATACTGTTCTAATGTCAGAGAATCGATGACCACGGCCTCTTGACCTGCTGCATTCAAGGAAGTGAATCCTTGTACGTGGGATACCTCATCCACAGCATAAAAATAAAAACTATCACTGGGTATGAGGTCCGCGCAGAGCCGGCCAGTTGAGCGACGTATCCAAAATGTACACTGGTTGATGTCCTGGAGTCGTTGAGAAGTCAGGTACCACCCAGGTGGTCGGACCCACCAGTTGCTGTTGAAAGGCGGAGTTGAAATAATGCGTCACTGCCTAAGACAATGTCAGGGACCGGACCACAGGTTTGCGTATTCATACTTGGAACTCCGTGCTCTGGAAGCAAAATAAGGAATTAGGCAAGGGGGACGACAGATGTACATACACAAACTCCGTGAATATACACAGTCAACATTGGTGAATGGCGATACATTTCCAGGAAATGCCCGAACGGTATCAAATCTAATTGAGGGTCAATTTGGGTGAATAACGGAACATTGAGCTACATACCGTCATTGAAGATCGCAGCATGCATCGTCGACGAGCTTGCGAAACAGCATAGTTGAACGATATTTGGATGCCTGAAAAGGTAAGTTTATTACTGAGCAGCCTAGTTCTATTTGTACCGAAGCCGTGAGTAGCGTTCCATGTCCTCCCGCCATTCCTGAAAGGGTTACATAATGAGTGAAACGGCGAGAAGAACAATGTATATAGATGCGCCCTTGAGCACCGCCCCTTGATATATGGCAACGGTCACGTCCGACTGTCGACCTTCTATTTTCGCGGTATACACACGTCTCACACGAGGCCGTTCACGTTGGTAATCGACAATCATTTTTTCCAGTCGTATTTCCCGCAGCAGGTCTATGTCTCCCAACGGAATCCAGCGGAAATCTGGCTGGTATTAGATATATATTTTTACCAGATGCGAGAAGATGCATACCAGACGGCACAGATTGAACGGTATTGTAGTTCGTAACGTTGTGGAAGGTACTTCCAGCGACCGCGAAGTGCTGTGAGCGGGAAAACATGGTGCTGCCGTAGCTTGATTAAGCACTGGCCTCAGCCGCCGCGGCGATGAGATTAGCCAGTTTGAAACTGCTCACGATACGATCTCAGGATCCTCGGGGATCGAATTCGAGGGGAACTCGGGATGCTGGCGGAGCTCGCTGTCCATGGATCGTCGTGGAAGGCGGTGAAAGGAAGGAGAGAAGGATATAGCGCTGAACTCACAGCTTTCATCGGATTTAAGACGGACCTAAAATGGACATCAGCTGTTGAGGGCGAGTTTCTAGGTTTCGCAAGGACTGATGATGTGAGCTGTGTAAGTACAGCATCGAGGGACAAAAGATATGATGAACGAGACTGCTAAGCAAACTTTACTTTCACTTTCACGAACCAAGGAACGCCTCACCGCCAGTTGCCGCGACTTGTCAAAAATACTGCAAACCCCTGGGTCGTTGTCCGATGCAAATACGCTTTGGGGCGGGACGACGAGTGTCGGAAAAATCAAATTTGTATGATCAGAACCTGACCGCGCCTGACGGTCTAGTCACGCCTTGTCAGGTTTCACGGTGAGCGCTATCAGACATGGTCAGGTTTTAAGGTGAGACATATCAGACACGGCAAGGTTCTATCAGACTCTATCAGACTTGGCCCCTTGCTTGGCCCAGCAAAACATGCCAGAAGTTTATATTTTGAGCCTAGTACTTACCAGTCCGTAAAAACATGTTGGCATCTGCTGTCTCTACTTGGAAATGTATGTTTTCCTTCCCACTCTCGTTGACCGGCGTCAATAGACCACGAATCACATCGTTCATGAGCAGGAGTGAGTATGGCTTCACCTCTTCGCGCACTTGGCAGCCAGCCCATTCGGTCCTCGGCTTCCACTTGCTCTGGCGGAACACACGGACTAGGGCAACATCGAACTGCCGTTTCGATTTCAGCATGCAACAAAAATACGGGCAAATCACATTCCGGGAGAATCGGAGTTGAACAGCACACTGTCCAACCAAGCGTTACCGTGGAAGCTGGGGCCAGTCTTCAAGAGATTGATAACGTGAAGACACTTAAATGGTCAGATCTATTGACGGGTAAGTTGACGCGGAAAGTCAGTCAATTTGACTTACCTGCATAACTGACCCGATCGTCAGGAAACTGCTCTGAAATAAAATGCGGAGCATCAAACTGCAATTCCGACAAGTACAAATACTCCTCGAAGGTTATGGAACTGGAAAAGACGATCGGACGCTCCAAACTCCAAGATACCGAATGGACTTGACTTGTTTGTGGAGTCTCGTCGAGCTCGGCCTCGTATTCTTCGTCCTACTCGCGCTGCCCGTCGTACTTGTCTATGGCCATGCGGATCCTCGGATGGCTTCTTGCGTTTCGTCTATTCGATTCATCCGCAAGATGTCAGAATTTTGACAGTCATATCAGAGGTTTAAACTCACCTGAGGTGGCAAGGAGAATTTGACGGCAGCACCGACGTTGACACATGCAACGTCAGTCTGGCGTCAGTTGAATTTACGTCAGTGGCCGAACTGTACTCAAGTGCTGTCCTTGACCTCCAACCTTTCATGGGGCATCTGTGGGGGTAGTCAACAAATCCTTGGCACCATAAGAGATACATATAGTCGGTGGTAAGGGTCAAGTAAGGGTGTCAAAAGAAGACGAAGTCTGTGCAACGTCAATCAACGTCAGTAAAACGTCAATGTCACAACGTCACAAACGTCAATGGCAGTTTTTGTTTGCGTCAATCTGCGTCAATCTGCGCCGGTCTTGCGCCGTGACGCCAGCGTCAGTGTGACTGGTCCGCGTCGCCAACGTCAATTCAACTTGAACGTTACTGCCAATTTCACTTTGTATACGCCCGTCAATGTGCCGGTGTTGCGCCGCTCAATGTTGCTCTGTATAGCTCTGGGCCAGTATTTTTGACCTCGTGCGTAGACACAATCAATCCGAGCTCACTCTGGCCGCCTCTCGGTCATATAGACCGAGGCCCGATGTCGCCTGTTGAACTGACAGCATTGCCAATGGCCACAAACTTCTAAGGTTGAACTCAACATTGTAATTGGCCCTCCTGTCGATCTATTTTGCTTTGAATTGTGATGCGCAGAACAAGAAAGCAATATTAATGTACGTTGAAACAATTTGCGCCGCTATTATTCGCTCGCTGACGGTGTTATCGCGGCTGGTAGAATGTTTCGTTTCGGGATTTCTAGGCTTCAAACCACTCAAATACATTCATCACGAGTGCCAGTCAGTTTACAAAGTCGCCGGTTGCGCACGCACACTTCACAACTGTTTGCGCTGATCTGCGTCAATGCACAGCCACCCAATGTTAGTGGCATATTGACGTTGACCGACGCATCCACAGATGGACTTCAGATGAACGTATTCAACTACTCTATTAGAGCTCCAATAATGCCTCGTAATCACCCTAACTCGCGATTTCTACTTTAAACAAGTTATTCAGGAAATAGTCTTACGGCAAAAGCATTGTCTCGAGTGCATAAACCGCGAAATGACCCCAGAGCATCCAAGGGGCTCCATTATGGGTTTCTTGTACCATCTTGCTCAATACAATAGAAAACCTGTCATCGTTGACATTCTTAACGATTTTCTGTCCGGACAGCCACAAAAAAAAAACTTTCCGCGGTTCAACCTCCACACTGTCACAGCTCCACGAATGGTATCTGTTGGTTCAATTTATCCAAGTTGAATGTCATCATCCCAACAACTCACCCGAAGTCATGGTTACCATGTGCGCCGGGCAGCGTCAATGGTGTGTTGCTCTGCGTCACTACACAGCCACTCTGCGTCAGGATTGCACTGACGTTGACTGACGCATCCACCGATGGTATTCTGATCAGTGAGTACATTTGTCCATATATCCGCTGTGGGTCCGGATGGGTCAGTGGGGCCATTATTTAAAACGCGGAGCGAGTTATTGACAAAATATTCTTTAGTTCGGGTCCACTTTGCTGGCCACGCAGACGTCAAAATTAATTGCACGATGAAGGGACCTACGCCATCAGTCCTTCGTACCATACTTCATACAACATGCCAAAAACTCTGCCGGTGTGGCTCAATGAACTCGGCCAAATAATGAATTCAACTGATCGGTGTTCGACGCAAATTGACAACTACCATCTGGCCCCAGGACACTATTGGCCAACCCAGGTTATTTGCCATTTTTTTCCAGGCATTCACTTCCATTGACTCAATATATCCCAAACATCCAATCGATGGCTGGACCTGCTCATGTCTGTATGAATCCCATTCATACTGCCTCGCAGTATCCCGACGTATTATTTGTTCTGACTGACATTTCATAGATATCAAGGGCCAATTCGAGGTGTAAACAGGTCAATCAGCGTCAGATATTTTTTTTTTTGCATTTGGATCCATGCAGCTCGGGGTCAGATCCACGGCAAGTCAAATTTGTTGGCTCTGGACATATACTGGCCTAATTAGGGACTGGTGCGAGCACTTCGAAAGCGCTGCGGGACAATCGCGATTGCATATTATGGGTTGCCTGATTCGCAGGCCGCTTTTCGGGGGGTGCTGAGATCCGGACAATTCCGCGCCATCCAGTACGACATGCTGGTCCGCGACGCCCTCCTTTCCCGCCCGCACCTCACAGTCCCCAATCTCTGGACCCGGCGCATATGGGACGGTGGGGAATGAGCTGGTGGACCTAGCTGCTAAGGAAGCTACGTCCCTGGACCTGGATCCCAACGCTTTCCCCTCACCTCGGCTGGCCCCACATCCACCTCCAGGTCCTGGAGTCATGGAACACCATGTGGAAGTTGTCAAAAACGGGCGGGGCACTCCGCTACATCGACAAAACTCTACCTTCTCTAACCCCCATCCCGTTCTACTCGTCATCCACCTTGTCCCGCAAGACTTCCTCCTCCATCTCCCAGCTGCGAACGGGCCTGTGCTTCCTAAACTCGCACCGTTGTTAAGTCGCCGGCTTGTGAAGCTTGTGGCGCTGCCCACGGAGACTCGAACGGCATTTCCTTTTGGAGTGTCCGCTCTGGGAACCGCTTCGCCAACTCCACGTCGCCTCGAGATCGGCCGAACTGTTCGGCCCTCTCCATGTCTCTCTGCTCATCCTCACACCCCAAACTCCTGAAAGCCCTTGGCAAATTTGTGGAAGATACCGGCCGATTCTCGTGATATGTTTCCTTTTATTATCTCACTCCCCTTTTTCTTTTTCTCTCTCTCTCCTACTGTTCTGCATATCATAACTACTTGTAATAATTAAACCATACCAACCCATGCAATCTTCCATAAAACGCCCGCTTGCGCAACACTTTAGCTCCAACTTGTCATCCTCCATCTCATCTTTACCTTGCATATTAATCACTTCGCGTATACTTATATTCTTAGACAGTCATCCACCACATAAAATCGTACATACCCAGTACCGGTACAGCTACCATTGCCCTTACTGGGTTACATGTAGTAACAAAAGTGAAATATCAATCACTCAATCGGTAGTATCTAGATGACAGACTAGTCATGATCTGCAGAGTGTCTGGATGACCATCTCCCAGAATCCTTTTTCGCTTCTCAGTGTTTCTAACGCTTTGAGCATGTATCAAAGCTTAAATTTGGATTTTGGCTGCCTAAATTCCCAAAGTCTTCAAAGACCCTACAACATGCGAGGTACGAGCTGTAACGGCTCTCGAGCGTGTGTCACAAATATTTGTGGTTGGGGTGCACGTCGTACGACCCTGGCGAGTCGAGAGTTGGTATAATGGTGTGAAGACTTTGATAATGGCCTCAAAGTCCTCGAAAGCTGGAGCAATATGGCTCAACAGCTGAAACGAATGGAATATAGATGTAACAGAGTTCAAACCCACACAGGATCCTAAGGGTAGCTTAGGAATTCCTTAGCTCTTAGGCTCCTTATCTCAAGCAGACTTCCACTCAAGATGTGGGCTTATCTAGATTGGAAACAGAGATTCAGTAACGATAGGTTATGGAACACATACCTGCTCGCGATAGGGCCTCCAAGCTTACCAGCCGTTAAGAGGGCCTGGCAAGCACAGTGGCTTTCGGTGCGAGTGACACGAGGTCGACAGTAGTGGTAAGAAGATAGTGATATTGATCTAGCTACGTCTGTGATAAGTACACAGTCACGTGACTAGACACATACAAAGAAACATGAAAAATACATGTAAATAGGAGTTAGTTGAAGAGTAATCAGAAATGGAAATATAATGGTATATGGCCCTTACACGAGCACTCTATTGTTGTAGCATCTGTTTATAAGAGACTACAAAGACCCAGCGAGACAAAGCTTTGGAAGCCTATGCTTTGGCAAAGTGAATGTATTTAACCGACTGCAATAGCCTCAGATAGGGGGTTGAACTGTACCCATCTCTGCAATGGATCCACCCAATCAGCGAGCAGGTGTGTACTTGAGGAGACCAATGAGCTTAATATATTTGAGAGCCTCGACGTCAGCATGCACATTGTACGCACTGCGTGAACGTCTGCGCAACGTCAGGGTAAGATTTCATAGTACTATCATAAAAGAAAATCACTTTTGAACAATGGCAGAACATCACTTATATACTGAAGAATTAATCCTAAGGAGTAGATCAGGTGGCACGGCTTGGCGCAAGGTTATAGTTAGACTAAATTACTGCCAAAAACAACTGGACGGTCCGCATTGGCCGGGCCTCGGCCCTGCACGTGCTAGCACAGCCCCTGACCCGACCCCAGCTCCCCATCACACCTACTTTCTGGCTTCTTGTCGGTTAAGTCGTCCCGATGATCCGAGACTCCCCACACTGCTGTTGAATGTATTCTTCGAGTACGTTCGACCCAATGTATGGCCAAGATTTTCCATTCTCACTCCCATCTCAACACCGCTCCTTTCACTGGGGGCAAAGAGCGAGGCATGCGGACCCCAAGTGCGTAACCCGCATGTGGTTCGCAGGTGCGCGTGACACCGAACAAAGGTCTTTGTTCGCGCTATCCCTTTATTTTATTAGGTACCACATAAAACGTGCTTAGATACTGCAAATATGAAGCATTGTTTTGGAATTGTTATGAATAAATTTCATCCTTGATTGAGTATTTCTGTAGGATAGCTGAAGGTTTTCTTTTGCTGAGCCGCGACTCAGCTGCAGATGCCGTGAGTGATGGCATGATGAAAGCTGCGGCAGAGGCACGCCCATGTGATGAGCCGGAGCCACACCAGGTTCACGCTTGTTGGCACGCACTCACATTGCGGGCATCACTCAGATGCCCGACGTGCACCCATCTCATGCCTGGCTTGGCACCGTTTAGCAGGACTCTGTGGCTCATCATGCATAGGGTCTTTGTTGCACCTTTGTCGGGCTGCAAATGCGTCCGAACATCGTCTTTGTCAATGTGCTACCCTACCCATACATTGTCTTTGCCAGGGTATAACCCCACATGCACACCGCCTTTGTCGACCTACTAACCCACCCGCACGTCATCATTGTCGGGCTCCTATCCCGCCCGCGAATCGCCCTTGTCACAGACGGATCACAGGTCGTTGATTCCCGTGCATCGCCACCTGTCAATCGGCACAGCAACGGCATCTGAGCACACGCCGACGGCCTGCTGCCGATATCTGAGAAAGCCGCGTGTTGCATTTTAAATATTTCAAGAGCCTGAGACTGAAGGCAAGTATGCTGTGGGTCTCGCAAGCAACATCCTCGACTTGGTTCAAGCCGGCCATTCGGACATCGGTGTGCAACTACAGTAATGGGAAAGAAATCAAGATCGCAGAGATGGAGGCCTGGCAGAGGGAAGATGAGGAGGTATCAATGGCGCATCCTAATTTCCGACTAATTCTCTATTCGAGAGTTAAAAAGGCGGCAAAACTGCATGCTGCCTCGAAACTTAAATCGATGCAAGATAACGCTCGAGTAATCAAACATTATAGGTTAGCTCTCGTCGCAAAACTTATGAAACTGCGAGACTATCTGGATTGTCCGCTGTGGATGAAGTTATGGGCAGCATTAAGAAGAAAATTCAGGATGAAGGGTTGCTGACCATGACTTGAATACAATCTATCTATTGTTCTCTAATTTCATTTCCAGCACCGGAGCCAACCATCGATGAGGTCCATCATGAAGAAGATCACAATAGAGAATTCTTCTCCCGATTCCTTCGGTAAAACGTGGGCCCTGTTGTTCACTCTGTACCATTACCCTTCAGTTGCCATAATTATTCACCGACATGTTGTATTTTTGCGACACAATCATTGTACTTCTACCTACTGTACACCGTTCCTATACAATCCTATACAATCTGAAGATTCGAGCTTGCTTTATTAGCAATACCGGTTTATCAATCAATGGTTTGAACCACAGCCAAATTCGGAAACGCGAGAGTATCCATCACGCCCTCTCTCTTGAGGTGCTTCGTCAAGCCTCCATCTTCGATTGCTTATCAGCTACTATCCATCCGTCTACGACCACTTGAGCTTTGCACCTCCTAGGCGCTGACACCATCCTGCTCCTGATCTCCGATACTTCTTTACGAAAGCCAGTGTCTCCACTTTCCGGCACTTCAAGACTCCATTGTTTCCTGCTCTTTGCTCTTGAACTTCTGTCCTAGTAGAATCCGACCCCGCACTTCTTGGAGTTGAACCCAGCCATGCTATTTACTGAGTAATCGAATGCCCGCTACATTGACCATAAAGGCCCTACAACAAACTGCGGTGCAGCTAGCCCAAGTGATATTTTTTTAGCTACGTAGTACCACGGATTCTTTGGTCGCTGTCACAAGATCAACCTTCTGCTGCAATATCTCGACTCCTTCCCTTCAACAATGAGCTATATTCAAACTTGGTGGACATCATCGAGGTTAGTAGTTTCTTTTTGGTTGGCAATATTCCCCAGATGACGATTTTCTTGCTTAGCTTACTGTCCAGCCATAGAATGATTAAGTTTTTCAATGTGAGTGCGGTCTGTATAGCATTGTTGATGGGTTACTAGTACTCATAATACAGCTGTCACCGGTTCATCTCTACTACGTGTGGCAAGACTTACAATCATGCTCAATTCTGAAGACCAGACTTTCTACGGCAGCAATACAAATTCTACCAAGTCCAATATCCGTCCAGTCACCACTTTCTTGGATTGGCCCTCTCTTGTCGAAACCTCAACCTCCCCAATATCAATCCCTACCCTCACGCAGTCCTTCAAACCTCTCAGACTATGTTCCATATAAATAGCCTCTGCGCGCGGTCTCGAGGTTGACGTTACCTGCGCGGCATATGTACATGTACTGTAAATAAACATGAGATTCATGGAATGCCTTTGCAATTGAATCAAAGGGAAATAAGGCGTACTTGTACTTGGTATTGCAGTTTACAACTCATGAAGGGAGTGGCATAGGCTTTGGACTAAGCGGCCCAATAAGGCGAGGGTATATGTACACAAGTGTGCGGCATACCGTGATTTGACCTTGGAGTTGAACTTCAAATAAGTTGAGCCTCGATCCAAACATGACATTGCAACGACCGCAGTCGGATTACAACATGTGAGGCACGAGCACCAAAATTGTTGTAGTGTCTGTCTATGAGAGACTACAGTCGGGTTTGACTCAAATATCTTGAGGATGGAAGTTGTAAGTACAGCGGGATGGAAATAATTTGCTAATTGCCTGACCACCACCATCTGTGAAAAGATTCAGAATAGGTCACAAGCCAGCAATAAAATGAAGACTTACCGCAGCGTTCAAATTTGACTTGAAAGGTTCTTAGCTGCGCTGGCCTTCGGGGTCGAAATTGGCTCTCGAAATATTGCGCCAAGGTGCATGGTCAAACAAGCAACACGTGGCTTTTTCTCAGATACCGGCAGCGGGCCGTCGGCGGCGCTGAACTGTGTTCAGCTCAGATGCCGTTGCTGTGCCGATTGACAGGTGGCGATGCACGGGAATCAACGACCTGTGATCCGTCTGTGACAAGGGCGACTTGCGGGCGGGATAGGAGCCCGACAATGACGACGTGCGGGTGGGTTGGTAGGTCAACAAAGGCGGGGTGCATGTGGGGCTGTACCCTGGCAAAGACAATGCATGGGTAGGGTAGCACATTGACAAAGACGATGTCCGGACGCATTTGCAGCCCGATAAAGGTGCAACAAAGACCCTATGCATGATGAGCCACAGAGTCCCTCTAAACGGTGCCAAGCCGGCCACGAGATGGGTGCGCGTCGGGCATCTGAGTGATGCCCGCAATGTGAGCGCGTTCCAACAAGCGTGAACCTGGTGTGGCTCCGGCTCATCACATGGGCGTGCCTCTGCCGCAGCTTCCATCATGCCATCACTCATGGCATCTGCAGCTGAGTCGCGGCTCAGCAAAAGAAAACCTTCAGCTATCCTACAGAAATACTCAATCAAGGATGAAATTTATTCATAACAATTCCAAAACAATGCTTCATATTTGCAGTATCCAAGCACGTTTTATGTGGTACCTAATAAAATAAAGGGATAGCGCGAACAAAGACCTTTGTTCGGTGTCACGCGCACATGCGAACCACATGCGGGTTACGCACTTGGGGTCCGCATGCCTCGCTCTTTGCCCCCAGTGTTTCTTTTCAGTCTTCGCCAACGACCGTAAAATATATATTTTTCAATCATTTCGCAGACTCTCAAGGGAGATCCAACGTCAGCCTTGTTTCAATCATCTTTCTGGGACACACTGTGCCAGAACTGGACGTGTTGCTCAACGAGATACTTCGCTGAAATAAATAATAATAATAAACAATCAAAAAGACATGCCTCAGAGCCCAGGTCGAGATAGTGGTGTATTTTTAGGAGTAGCCGTATATCTGCCCGATAGTTCAGTTATGTATCTAAGTGAAATCATGGCCCGTGAATCTTTTTTCACCAGTCTTCAAGGTGTGTATATCTACCGAATTGACACCTGTGTTTTTCCTCCTGAGAATTGAGGAGGTGAGAATGTTAGGTCACTACGGAACCTGTGTCTTCTTCTTTGAAAGGGTGGTGTGGGTTTCGTTGAGTAACCGCCTATCTGTGAATAAGCACCCAATTTGCCTGCACGCAGTGAGATATTCAACTAAAAAGCTCAAGGCGTACAAAATAATAATGTTACAGCCGTCTTCAAAAGTTTGTACGGGAGGGGTGGTGCTCGTTTTGTGCTTACCGTTATTTATGCTGTGGAACGGGCTCCACAGCCAGCAACGCCTCGCTCGGATTGATGTACCATTCTGCAACTATTTCCAAGGTTTTATATTCAAGAGAATGTGGTACGAGGGAAAAGCTGGACGGAATCCCTTGGATTCGTGAGCCATGATGCCGTGCAGTGGAGTAAATCAGTAAATAAAGGTAAGCACAAATCGAGCATCACTGTTTCGTAAAACCCGTACAAACTTTTGAAATTGGCTATAAACTATTACAGCCAGATACAATTCTACCCCATCGAGCATAAGTACAGGGTCGAAGTCCCGAACCACGTAGGTTGCACTCCGAATCGGGATCAATCACCTCGGGGATATGGAAAACAAAAACAAAAAAAGGTATAGCGCAACATTCAGCAATGGATGACCCAATCCTGAATCCGACTGGAGTTTTGCGTACACAAGGAGTGAAACCGCGACTTCAGAAGCGCACCACGCACTATTGCGTCCTGGAATGGTGGATGAATCGACGCGTCAACAATCCGGGTCGAACGCGTGGCCTGTCAATATGCCGGAGATCGGATGGAGTGTGCAGTCAGGTCTGTGTGTGGATACATGAAGGGTCGCGAATCAAGGTGCAAGACAGCGCAGGACTGAACCGGTTGGCGGCTTGGAAAATGATTATGTGAAACGTAGGAGGATGTGAGATGACAATGATGGTAGAGGAGAAAAGGGAATATTTATTCGTGACACGGTTCAAACCCGACGGGGAAAGAAACCGAAACCGAACCAATCCGTCTGGAGCATGCCTTCAGACAGCTTCAAACCGTCCATTCCTGATGCCGATTTCCGCCAACCATTGAAAAAGGGGTGTGAAGTGCAGCTCTATCAAAAATGAGGCCAGCAGCGATTTAAAACATGAAGCGAACCGCCAGCCCCCCAACGAATTGTGTACGGGGTGGAAGAACGCAATTGGTTACCTTCCATTTACTCATGAGGACTTGTGTTGTTTGAAACGCAGGAGAGGTGCGTACTCAGCTCTCCAAACAAAATGCCAACGTGATGGGTTTATCTTTCTTCCGTTTGGTCAACGAGGGCTAGCACGGCAATGTATGGACCCCTTTTCAATCAGCAGCGAATTCAGAGAATTTCTCAGTGCGTGTATCGGGATCAGGAATTTATCTTCGAGTGTATGCGGCCAAGCCCAGAGCAAGAAGAATCGAATTGTAAATCAAGCGCAGCGCCCACAGAGCTAGAAAAACCGGGATTGTAGTTGTAAAGCAGCAGCCGTAGTAGGTTTAGTCAGCGAGAGAATACTCGGAGGTTAGTGGCGGGAGGGTTGGGAGCATGCGGGAGTGGTGGGATCAGGAGGCGGAGCGCAGGAGGACGGGGACGGTATATATGCAGGAGACGCAAGAGAGAAGAGAGGAAGCGAGAGATAAAGAATCACCACAACGCCAATACACCAACAAAATGTTATTTACCACCTACCGTGACGCGTGCTGCATGTAGAGCCAGCGCCGGACACACGCGGCATTGCGCGATGGTCTATAGCGGATGGGCCGCTGTGCGCGCTCTACAGAAAAAAGGGGGACGAATGTAAATGACAGAAAGGGAAGATTGTACACGGATGATGTGAGGGAGGAGGAGAGATAATAGGCATGCAAGAGAGTGCTGCGACATGTAATAATAATGCGTAGACGTATGCGTGGAAGGGACATAGGCTTTAGGTGCGACGAAGACATAGGCGGAGGTGGGCTATAGCCTAGAACCCGGATCTGGATGTAGGTGGGAGTGTGCTGCTGGATTCATTAAGGGACGATGGATTTCAGAGCAAACTTGAGGCGGGCTAAGAAAGATCAATAGTGTCGTTCAAAGTTAGCCATTTCGCGTTCCTTTTCGCGCTCCTTTTCGCCTCCTTTTCGCCATTTTTCTGCCAAAAATGCGAAAATGAAACAAAAAGGAGAACAAGTAGGAGCGCGAAAAGGCGAACTTTGAAACCCCCCCCTCCTGTATTTTCCAAGAAGGAAGTCAGTAGGAGAATGTTCCTCCTCTTCAGCACATTTCGGCAGGCATCGGCAAGGGATCTGCCGTCTGAAACTCCATGCCAGCCGAGCAGGCGATCAGTGCGCCCGTGTTTGTCTCAGAACATGCGAGCTGCTCCGGTCTTGTTATCAGTGCCTGCAATGATCTCATCATGTCTCAAATTGAGGTGCTATAGCTGCTTTTGCGACGGGGGAGCGGTTACTGCCCCCATGAGTGGCACTGGATTTTGCGAGTGCCTTTTTACGCGTTTGTTTTTGGAGAGGTTCAGCCCATGGGACAAACAAATGGTATTCACTGACAATGAGGTCGTAGCTAATAGGATAGAGAAGGTGCGATGAGAACGTGTGGAGGGAAAGGACAAAGGGAATGATGGGATCAAAGTCCGGTGCGGAGTTCTAAATCTCGGTACAAGAAGGAGGACTAGTAGGACGACGAAAAGGAGCATTTTGGCGAAAATGGCCTTGCGAGCTCATTTTCGCAAAAATGCTCCTTTTCGCGTACTACCTCACACTCCCACTTTCTCACCCCATCTGTCCCCTCCTCCGAGACGCCATCGCCGGCGCACCAAAGAACCCGAAGACAGCTTCAATACTGCACTACGTCGAACGGGTACCCGGCACGGCATGGCCCTCTTCTGTCCCAGCCCGTGGCCAGCGAATTAGAGCCCGGGGTGTTCAACGCGTGGTCGCGTCGGTGGAGACCCCATCGGCATACTTCGACCCGACTCTGGGCATGGAACCTATCCTTCACACGTTCGCTGCACCTTGGCGCGACCCTCTCCCGGTTTCCACCGTCATCTTACCGAAGGAGAGCGCGCTCCAGGCCCTCGCTGTCGCTCTCAGCGATGAGCGCCGGCAGCGCGCCACGTGGTTTACCGACGGTTCCTTGCTGGAGGGGAGAGCGGGAGGAGCGGCGGTCAGGGTGGAGGATGGGCGGGAAATGGAACGGATTGTGGTGCCCCTGGGCAACGGGCAGGTGTGTGAGGGTGAGATGGAGGGTTTGGTGCGAGCGACCGCGAAAGCGCTGCAGGATGACCGCGACTGCATATTATGCGTCGCCGATTCGCAAGCCGCGTTGCGAGGTATCCTCTTAACGGCGCCGCGCTCCGGGCAGTTTCGCGCCATCCAGTATGACAGGCTGGTCCGCGACGCCCTTCGCACCCGCCCGCACCTCACGATTCTGAACCTTTGGACCCCGGCGCATATCGGGACAGTGGGAAACGAGCTGGCTGATGTGGCAGCCAAAGAGGCTACGTCCTTGGACCCGGACCCGGACGCGTTCGTCTCCCTTACTTCTGTGCGCCGTCACATTCACCTCCAGGTCCTGGAGTCTTGGAATACAGCGTGGAAGCTGTCAAAAACGGGCGGTGCGCTTCGGTACATCGACAAAACCCCCCCTTCTCTCACCCCCATCCCGCTATATTCCTCGTCCTCCCTGCCCCGCAAGACGTCCTCCTCCATCTCCCAGCTCCGAACGGGACCAAGCTTCCTAAACTCGCATCACTTTAAATCTGGATTCATCAACTCACCGGCTTGTGAAGCATGCGGAGCCGCTTACGAGACTCGGGCTCACTTCCTTCTGGAGTGCCCGCTCTGGGAACCGTTCCGCCAGCCCCTCCATGCCGCCTCGAAGTCTGCTGAACTCTTTGGCCCCCTCCATGTCTCGCCGCTCCTCACGCACCTTAAACTGCTCAAGGTCGTTGGCAAGTTTGTTGAGGATACGGGCCGCTTTACATGATACGTCTCTCTTTATATTTTATTTTTATTTCATCTCTTTCTGTCTCTGTCTCCTTCTCCTCATACTTTATAGCTACTTATAATCTCTATACCATACCAACCCGCATCTCTCTCCCGCAAAACCCGCTTATGCAGCGCATACCCCCAGTCGCGTCACCCTCCATCTCATCCTTACCCTTCTTATTAATCTCTCTACGTACTCTTATACACTCATACAGCCATCCACCACTTAAATACGTACAGTCCCATTCACCGTACTGCTACCATTGCCCTTACTGGCTACATGTAGTAACAAAAATGAAATATCAATCAATCAATCAATCAATCAGCTCCTTTTCATGGTTCCTACTTGTCCTCCTTCTCGGTTCAGGAAGATGAAAAGGAAAGTAAAACGGAGACTGAAAAGGAGACAAAAAGGAGAACTTTGAACGACGCTAATCTTGACGCTAATGAAGGGCGGTCGTGACAGCATTGTACTCGTATGATGAACTGGCATTCAGCGGTTTTATCATCATTCGCAACAGGGATAGACTGAACGATTCAGGAGGGATAGGCCCACGGATTGGACCCAAGTTCTCGTGAGCTGCGATGGCAGGAGAGAAGAGGAAGCTGCATAGGGTGGCGATGCATCCCTGTCAAACGGTCGGCCGGGGCCGTGTGATCCGGTGATTGTGTTCTCCCTTTTTCCTCTCATCCGACTCGGAGTCATCGTCTTCAGTTTCTTCCCGCAGAACGTATGTGCCGACTTGGAAGCCCCACCACCGCTAGAGCGAGAGCCAGAAGGGCAGAATGAAGATTGGTCTTATCTCTGGGTTGCCTTCCAGTGCGAGCTCGTCGTGGCAACGTCGTGCGACGGTTATGGGCGGTGGAAAGAGGGGCAAGCTTTGGGATAATGCTGGTGGGGGGTCAGCAGAAGGGGGTGCAGCTGGACAACAGGTGAGTATCCATTCAGATGAAGACCACCGCCCCGCGCCCCGCCTTCCATCCTGACTGTGTCTGCATCTCTTTAGCGCCGTCACCTTGGTCTTATTCTCTTAACAGTCCATCCTCGATCATCCGCCCTTCTTGATTTATCTCTACCAATTTCAAGCAGTTTTACTCGGGCCCTGTCTCTCCTGCCCCACCACCGCCCTCAGCTCTCGCCCTCGGTGTCCGGTCGATGCAATCCTCACCGCTGCCTGTGCTCCGTTCTCGCTGCCCGGCGCATGCGCGCTGCTTCTACTACACTCGTGCCCGCACTTGCGCCCTCACCTCAGATTCTTATCGATCTCGGACCTCGCGCTCCGTTAGCGCTTCTGGTGCTAGCCTGCCTCCCTTCGCCCAGCCCACGCACGCGCTTACACTGGTACATGCCTCCCCGCTTCAAGTTCTCCCGGTGATCATGCACTCATGCGCGATCCGCTCCTCACGGCGCGCGGGTACTCACGCTCTCGATCTCGCACCTCTCGCTCCGTACGCCTCCCGTATCGATCCCAATCTCGATCTCACACTCTGTACTTCCGTCCCCTCGTGCGCACCATCCATCCCAGTGATTCCTCGGCGCGCTGACCACCCTCGGTCTCTGTCGCTCTTGCTTTCTGTTCGCTGAGCCGGCCTGGATTCTACATCTCGAGCCCAACTCTTCCGAAATCATACCTCCTGCACACTTCCTGCTCAGTCTTGCTCTTGGTCTGGCAGCGTAGCCAATGACTGGACTCCATCTGTTCCCGAAGCTGAAGCCTGACTACGACATGAACTAGTACTCGGACTCGCCTAGCATTCTCCTCCTTGATCTCTGTCTCCTCTGCGCCGCCTCAACTCAAGAGCACGACGAGCATGGGCTCGGACTTCTCGATCGCTCATGAGAGAGCAATTAAATATGACTTGAGTCGATGTTAGATGGACCTTTCCTGCAGCCGAGAATGAGTTCGTCCCTCCTGCGCCTCGCGTTCGTTCATTCGTTCGTTCATTCTTTCTAGTTCCTGTTGTAATTCAATTGTGATAAATTATACACTCACATCCAAAGTTCTCCACGCAATTCGACCGCTGGTTCTGCTAGGAACACGTTTGTTTGTTTTTTCTTTCTCATTCCAATTGTGATTGTAATTCTAATTCTAATACACTTATATTTCAAGCGCTGCGCGCAATTCGACTTGGAATTTCGAAGGGGAACTGTACGCGTCGCGTGCTGATGCATAATGACTGGCCATGGATATATACATTCCGGGGTTAGTTGGGATTTCCGCTAACGTCCTCGAAATTGAAATCAATCTCTAGATCTCTCTTTCTACAGTTGCAACACCGTCTAGGTTCACAGAAGAACTTTTTCTTTTCAGTGGAGAATTTGACACACCGTCAGATTTGCCACGGCGCCCATATCCGTATCGATTATTCAAGGTCTTTTTGCCACATACCGCGATCAACCTCACATATTACACTGCAAGCGAGCTGTCTTTCCACCGCGCCCACATCCTCCAAACAAATAGACGGTGTTGAATACAAACGCCGTCAGAGTGGCGGTCTGCATGCCCTCGATCAAGCTTGATCTCAATCTCGCTCTTTGAACCACCTACCTCGCCGCTGCTGACCGCCCACACCCTGAGCTGCGCCCCTCCCAAGTATCGATCCCGATCTCGATCTGTGCGGCTAGCTTGCTAGCACTTCTGCGTCCAGTGCGATGCGCAACCGCCAGCCCTGGTCATCCCTAGGGCTCCTGCGGGTCCGCTCTTTTGGCTTCATTTCGTGGATCCACTACGTATCCTAGGTCATGCATTTCTCATATCTCGAGGGCTATCTGTCCCATCTCGAGGGCCGGATCCATTCATTCTTGGCTTCTATTTTCCGCTCTGCCTAGCGCTGACTCGGCTCTGCTGTCTTCGGACGAGTAATGGGACCTGATCTTGTTTTTCTTCCGTCTTTCTGTTCTTCTTTCGTTCTTCTGCGCCTTGCCTGCGACGGAGCAGATCGGCGGCGCTCTCTCTCGTGCACCTCCGATCTAGTTCATCGATTCCACTTCCTCTGCCCTCACTTCTCCGTCCTCAAGTCCTCATTTTGATGTCTACCCTCCATTCTTGTTGCTCGTCTGTCCCTGCCTCGCTAGTAAATCCCTACAAAAGCATTTCCACGCAGTTCCAATCCGACTACTGCACTTCTTTCGTTCGCACTTCATCCAAACCTCAGACTCCATCCGAATTTGGGCTGCCATCCGCACGGTCCTCTCATCTCAGCTTGGGCGCTCGGAAACACCGATGTCTTCGATGGGCTGCATAGGGTAACTGAGCTGTCTCTCA
This sequence comes from Mycena leptocephala, assembly GCA_029378395.1. NCBI lineage: Eukaryota > Fungi > Basidiomycota > Agaricomycetes > Agaricales > Mycenaceae > Mycena > Mycena leptocephala. Next base: position 155,598 of record JARJLF010000511.1, on the reverse strand, counting down.
TCTTGTTCGATACATGCCCACCGCACTCCGCATCTTACACATAGATCTCATTATTCGAATGCTCGTAATTTCTTTGCTGTACATGTACACACCGATACCTTGCTCTGCACGTCAACAGCCCTCTCAATCAAACTCTGTTCCGCTCGAGTAAAACACAAATTTAACTCAGCCTCAGCAGCTGATAAAACAAAAATTCAATCAAGCGCGAGAGAGGCATGGACCAAATTCAAATGAAAAATCAGCCGCAGCCGGCAAGACAAAAATTTGAATCAAGAGATGCAGGGATAGGCATAGACCCACCCCGAGTTGAACGAATGGTCGTGTCTTCACCGTTTCATCGCTGTTTCAACATATCCGGCATGGATCCATTTCACTCCCAGTCATGTCTAGATGGCTACGACGCTTTTGTCTTCGAGCGCTCGGTGATATTAATATCCAACCCCTCGGGAAATCGCAGACTTTTGTTGGGGGATGGCACAGGTGAGGAAACAGAGAAGGAAGGAAAAAATAGGCTGCATAACAAGGCCCTGCTCCCGAATTGAATAGGTGTCATGCTGAATTGGTCTCAAGATTATATTTTACTGTGTCGGTCTTTAGATCCCCCCTGTTTGCAGCGAGATAAATGAGTCAGGAGTGAGGTCTGTGGACCGACATACCCGCCATTTTTCTTTGGGCATTCAACCAGGCGTCGAATAAAAGGAACGTATGAAACCGGACGAGTGAAACGCAACCGGGGAGGGCTATTCGATAGAGCTGTCGTTGACGTGCCGAGAATGTTTTTGCGAACTTCCGCCTCTTTTGTATCGTCCACGCCCGTAAAAAAGAAAAAAGAGAGAGAGAATGAAATGCTTGAGTAGAAGAAAGCCTACTTACTAGATGTTCCGTTCCATAACTTCGGAGCCATAAGAGCGCGAGAATAAAAGTACACATATGCCCGGCTTGTCGATGATTGTGGCTGGAAGCGCGCTTGGGCGAGGAAGGGTCAGTAACCCGAGGGCAACGTGTGACATATATACCCTAATTGAAGAGAGCCCCTGAAATCACGACCATATACATCCAACTCCAGGCAATGAGATAAATATTTACGCATTCTCGGGGCCCAGTTCGAGGTGGAACTGCGCCTGACACGACGGGTTATAGCGTGATTATGAATCCCGAACAGGGTCTGTCAGCCAATGTGTGCATACGAATTAACATGAAGCTTGAAGCTTGGATGGGTTGAAATACATGCGTGCCTGGAATGTCTCAAACGGCAACAAGTGCTCCTGCTCCCGGCGCGCCGCGAGTCAGGTCAACGAACCTTAAAGTCAAAGGAAATTCGTACCGGATAAGTGCTTACCTCTTGGGGATATCCCGAGGTGCGAACACTCGCGTCAATGTCTTGGTAGCATGTGAGACTTCTGCTCGAGGGTAGCCGTAGCGGTGAGGGAATTACAGGAGGGGAAAGAGTCGGGAGACTATACCAACGGAGAGGTATACACTAATGTGCGGAAGGTCCACCGAGATGCAGCCACCTCTGACTAAGTTGAATGGTTGACGGGCTTGTGACGAAGGCGGGGCGGGAACCGATGCTGAGGAAAGTCTGTGAGTGAAAGGTCGATCTTGGAATACGTGATGATAGCTTACATGGATCAAGATGAGATTCGGGGCAGAGGGTTGGAATGAAGGATGAGCGCGTGACATGCTTGTCATCATATTAGAGTTCACTTCATGTCGAGGACTAAATCTCGAGTGCATGAGTCAAGTCAGTCAGTCCTCCGGTACAAATCTACCCACGCAAGATCACTTACCCAGAGATTTTGAACCCGGATGGAGTTGGAGCCAAACGTACTGGGAGGACCGAGAACCCAACGAGCTACAGAACCAGCAAGCTGGATGAGAAATAGAGGAAGAAATGAGGTGACCCTACCGTATGGAGTCATAGTCCTAGTATCTAGGCGGCGGCTTGCGGTGGCTCCAGTTCACGTGGAGGCAAATCTACGATCAAGTGAAAATGGATGAGAACGGAATGCACCTACGTCCACAGAATCATAACAAATTCGGCGCTCAGGGTGTAAACACGAAGCACCGGGATCGCGGAAGCTGAATCCAAGGTCAATGTTGAACACATAATTGTTGGATTTCAATGAGACCAACCTATAGAATTCAAAGATAATCCCGGCGTTTGGAGGGTCGTCTCGCGGCCATAGATCAAGCCAATAGTGTTGAATGCAACGTCGAGCATACCTTGAGAGATATAATCGAAACCGGAAGCAAGAGCGAAGGAAGAGCTTGAACATCTTAAGTCAATGGATCACGCGGAGAGCCTAGCATACGATGCGACTTACCCTCGAAATCTAACCGAAAGCCGGGCGCCGTAGGAAATCTTGAATACAAAATCTAAATTCTGGGGAAAATGTATAGGATTAGCCAGAGCAGCTTGAATAAAATAGCGACAGGTAAGTACCTTGAAATTCAAGATCATAATTCCGGTCCTTGAGTTGACTCTGCCGCGATTGTTTTTCAGGCTGTCTTGTACTACATTTACCAGGAGGAATGCGAGTGCGATTGGGAGTGCAAGTAGGCGTTAGAGGCGATGCGAAGCTAAGTCAGAATGAGATGGCAAAGTGCAAGAGAATTGAACAGAGTGGTATTGAAGGAGGAGATAGAGCAGGAGGTAAAGAGAGGGATGGGATAGGCAATCGGTGGTAGTGAAACGTGATAGCGGTGAAGATATGTCAGGTCGGGCAACGGATGCGCACGGGTTGGTCTTGCGGGCACAAGATACTTTGTCAGCCGGAGTAAATGTAACTGGAGGTATACGCCATATACCTCGATAGGTATTTCGGCATCGGCGTCGGAACCGACAGGCGAGTGGAACTCGGAGAAGGAACTACGGGGGGAGCAGAAGGGATTGAGTGTTGAGGAGACAGGATGAAGGAATGGATGGAGGCTGAAGATACAAGGAGAAGACTCGGAGGCCCGGGTGGAAGGACACTGTTAAATGCTGCGATACGTGCGTCGGCGACACTGTATGATAGCCTGTATCATCCACACAGATAACTCAGTATTACTAGCGACCGATGCTAAAGGTAGATGGCAGAGGCAGTAATGGTCTTCAGTTAGATTCGATGGAGGGACCAGTGAGCTGCGTTGGGTGTGCGTTGGCGGAAGAGAAGAACGAGAGTGACATCATGTGGTGTTGAACACAATTCCTAGTCGAGCTGGATGGGCCCGTCTTTCCCTTCTTTCCGTCACCACGCATTTTTCTCTCCCTGGAACGCACGTGCCGACTTGGACACGCGTCCACCGTTGGAGATGGAGCTAGAAAGAAGATAGGCCTTTCAGTGCGAGCTCCTCGTCGGGCGAGCGGGTAGAATGAGCCGCGAGTTTGGGCGCGATGTCCATGGTCAGCTCGGAGGGTGGGATGCAGATGGTGAACGGGTGCGCAATCATCTAGAAATACCTGCCCTTCTTCAGAAGGTTCACACGCTCTGAGTTAACACAGGGACCATGTATGCCACACGCACTGCTCGCAACTCCGAGTCCTTTCCCTCTCATTGATACCAAGCCCTTCCCTACTCTCCCCCTTTGTTCTCCACTAGTTATTTCTCGATTTTCAATCCCAATTGGACCGCTTGCTGTCTCCCATCTGCCTGCCGATGTGGACACCGACCCTCGGCGTCCGCATTCCGTACTTCTGCTCCACTGGATGCCTCAAGTGTGGACCCACGCTTTCGCTCTTATGCCGCTGCCCCGCGTGCACGTCACCCTGGATCTTCCACTGACACTCTACCAGATTCCAATCTTCAGCGTCGTCGGCACTCTTGCTCCCTCGACCTCACAGCCTCGCCCTCGTACTCCTCGCACGGTCCCTGCGCCATGCCTCCCCTGGACCGTGACTTCGGTGTCTGCCCGCATGCGCACTACCTCTACATACTAGACGCGGGCTTGTACTCGACCCTTGATTTTGCACCCCATTCACTGTCCTTCGATCTCACATCACACGCGCAGCGGAGCTTCCGCAATTCCAATTCACTGTGCACCTCGGGCGCACCCCCTTCCACGCCTCCGAGTCCTCTCCCCATCCCTTGTCCCTCCATCTGAGTCGGTCTAGTCCACCGATCAAGCCATCTGGTACTCCTGCTTCTGTATTTGTTTCCAGACTCAGGCTTCCAGCCTCTGCAACTCCTGCACTAGCGCTCTTTTGCAGTCGTTCCACCTGCTTATCCGGCGATGTATTTCACTGATATCGATTCCATTCATTCTTGCCTTCCCCTCTGCGCTTAGGGCTTGCCGGGCTCGGTTACTGTCTCTTTTGCTACACTTATAAGCTTAATGTCGGACTAGGACCTCTTACTCTTGCTCGCTCGCTCGTATGTATAAGAGTCTCACTCACGGTGGGCTTGTCTTCAAGTAGAGATGAAATTTAACTTCTTTATTTCACTTGTGCGCTCGTTCGTGCGTACACCTCGCGTGTTTGTGCACCGTCTTGCGTCCACATCTCGTCCCAGTCTTTGTTTCGCTCTCGCTCATTCATGTGGATTCGTTCCGAATTCGTTCCCTTTTTTGCTTTCTCCGTCTACATTCATATCTCAAGTCTCGTTTAATGCTGCGCACGTATGTGCAATGAGTCTGTCCGTCGATGCTGGCGATATTGGATCAACTGCAATTGCCGCAGAGCGCCTGATTCCTTGCCCCTTAGCTTCATCCTCCCTCCTCTCTCCATCTCCGCTGACACACCCTTTAAATTTCAGGGTCCACGTCCACACTCCATCCTTGCACATACTATTCCTTGCTTCCAGTTCCGACTGGTGCTGCATCCGCTTTCGCATGCTGTGCTGCTCATCTTGATCTCGCACCTCTCCTCACGCTCCATAATGTACCCACTCACCGGTCCCTGCATCGATCCAGTACGAGTGCAGCTAGCCACTTTTGCGTTCGTTCCAATTTTATATCTGTATCTTCCACTAACATTGGGCAACCCTATTCGTTCTCGTTCTCTGTGATTCATTCATGCCTCCTCCACGCACCGCACTCAGGCTCGACCGCGAACTCGGGCTGAGACTCTGTCCGCTCCTTCTGCCAAACTAGGGAATGACTTGGATCAGACCTCTTGTGAGCGAGGGAGCAAATGAGAGTCTAGATGGCCTTGTAATCTCCTTGCGCTCTTTCACTCTTGCTGGTACACATAGCAGTCGAGATTAGACTTGTTGCACCTCCAATTCGCGCATTCTCAGTCTGTCCATCTGTCCCTGCTTTCTGTCTCTACTTTTACTTCTAGTTGTACTTCTAATAAATTCTATATTTCAGGTTTGAATCCTACTCTTTGTGGTTGCACACATGTGCAATTCGACCGCCCACGCCCACGCCGGCTAATTCTTGTCGCAATACTTATCTAGAATCCAACTTCCACCTCCAATCCGAGGAAAACCATATGCATACTGAGACATGGTTATGTATCCGGGCACCCGGGGTCTCGTTAACATTCACACTAGCGCTAACACTAGCACTTGCATTGAAGTTAATATCTGGCTCCGGTACACCGAATTTAATCATTGATCACCCAGCTGCCCTTGCCCTTGCCCTTGATCATCACTGCTCTGGCTTTCCATCCCTCTCCCGTTTTGCTACATTAATCGAATCCTCCAACCTGCTTGCTAATAAATGAAATATATCGATGTGAATGTTCAGTGTCTACTTGTCTCCTGATAGATCTCTCAGGTTCACCGGATTACCCGTGAACAACCTTTCAGTTGAATCTGATAGATTTCACAAATTCCAACAAATCCCAACCTGAACGTGAATGAAACATTTAACAAAATGACGTCGATTTCTACCACAGAATACATGTGCCCTACACTTCGTGATATGCGACAAGTCTTTCCAACTCTTCTGCCTCTGGCACTTTATCCAGCTTGCGATATGTCAATGCGAGATTGCTCATAATCCCAATAGTGTCTGGATGATCGTCTCCCAGAAGCTTCCTATACTTCTCAAGTGCCCCAGCTTCAAGCTCTTCTGCTTGAAGAAACTGGCCTAGGTTGTAGTACGTCACTGCCAAATTGCCTATGGCTAGTAGAGTGTCGGGATGGTCTTCACCCAGCATTTCCCTCCGCTTCTCCAACACTACAACCTCCAGGGCCTCTGCCTTGTGCAATTGGCCTAGTGCTTGGTATGTCACTGCTAATTCACCCATGGTCCATAAAGTTTCATGGTGATCTTCACCCAGGAGTTTCCTCTGCCTATCCAACACCGAAACCAAGAGTGTCTGCGCCTCCTCAAACCGACCCTGGCCATAATATGTTGTTGCCAGACGACCCATGGCACGTAGAGTGTCTGGACTATCTTCACCCAGAAGGTGCCTCCGCTTTTCGAGAACTTCAAGCTCGAGTGCCTCTGCCTGTGTGAATTGCCCTAGTTCTGAGTATGTCCCTGCCAGATTGCCCATGGTATGCAGAACGTCTGGATGATCTTCACCCAGAAGCATCCTCTGCTTTTCCAGTGCTGACATTTCGAGTTCTGCTGCCTTCTCATACTGGGCTAGATTGTAGTATGTCGATGCCAGATCAGCCATGGCATGCAGAGTGTCTTTATGATCTTCTCCTAGAATGGTCCTTCGTTTCTGGAACACTGCGACTTCCAGAACCTTTGCCTGCCTGAACTGGCCGAGGTCATAATATGTCCGTGCCAGATATTTCATAGCATCCAGGGTCTCTTCATGATTCTCACCCAGCTCCCTCTCCTTTTCGCGTAGTGTCACTTTACGCTCTTTAAGCTGCTCCAGCAGTGTTTCCGTAAGAGGGCGGGAGGTTGGATGTTGTGGATTCAGTATCCCAGTGGCCTGTAAATATCCCTAATTTTGGAATTGATAAAGTTCAGCCACTCGGAATATATTTTATGCACTCACTGAATCTCCATAAATTTGCCCAGCATCCAAGTCAGGCTGAAATTTGCCAGTATCGTGAAGATCATGATCCTAGCTATGCTCAGTCAAACCCAGTTTTTAAAAGATGAAATACTCTCACAACTTGTCCAATGCAATCCTGACTCTCATCTCCCGAGTTGCATGAACCATCATCGTCCAGATTAGAATCATAACTCTGTGAATCACTATCATCCTCTTGTAGTGAATCTGGGTCTTCTGAATCATCGGGTTGCGAGTGATCCGAGTGGAGACTACTTGTGGAATTGTTTTCACAATCCATTTCTGCCAAGTTATTTTCAGGTGTATCTTGGTTGGCTGAGATTTTGTGTTCCCTGTTCGCATTAAGGCAAATATCAATACCTTCTACACCAGCTTTTCAACTGGCTCACCCATCGACCAACACACCCAACTCCGCTTTTTGATAACTACTTGGCAGGATATCTTCAAAGTTGGTGGCTGCAAATGCACAAGAATTGGGAAGGAGCTCTTCAGCACGAGGTCTAGTAAGTCATTATTCATGACGGATATTGAAGACATTGAATTGAATGTTCTTACCTTCGTAATAACTGAACAAATTCACGGCAACATTCAAACCAAAGTTGTAAGGGCCAATCCTCACGATTGAGTTTGTCCAACCAGTTTAAAAGACCAGCGAGAATTGTCGTCGCAAGAAAGTCAACACCCTGATAGTCAAAAGGTGGTTCTGACTCCTCAGCTGGGCCGAGTGCCAGAATGTCGACCCTAATGTCCTTCAGTACTCGGTTCATCAGACAGCACAGCTTGTTTGCAACATCGGAGTGTACGCTCCCCGACTCGGACCAAAATCCGGGTAGGTCAAGAATCCCGCCGAGGTATCGGATGCAGATTGCCCAAGAAAATGTTGAAGTTCTTCGACGGTGAATCAGAATGGACCCAACAGATAAAAATGTCACTCACGAGCAATCATGTTCAACTAATAAAAGCTCAATCACACTGAGTCCCCCGGCATCGCAGGAGGTGAGCTGTGGGATGGTACTGCCCTCCAGGATCGTCGAGATTGTGGTATCGGTCAGGCAAGTTGCAGCTAACATTTGCCAAAATGTCCATTTGTCATCTGGAGGACCATGTGCACGGTTCCACAACTCGGAAATGGCCTCTGTTGTTGTTATGCCTTCTATATATTTTGCGCGCAGCAACAGAGCACGGAGCCCAGGATAGAGAGTAACAATTTCCGCAATGTCCTTGAAGGCCTGACACTGGGTATCGGCAGATTCAGTTCTGAGGACCATCATTACATGTGGTTTTCACATTATAAAACACGCACGGAAGAGCATATCTCATAAGCTTGCGGCACAGTTTCTCGAGTTTCGGTGGGATGGAGGTACACAGGAGTTCTAGCTGTAGAACCCGTTCTTCCCCGTTTCCGAAGTACGACTTGATTTTCTGGGCTACAATGTGCGGCCCCAAGCCAATACTGTACGCAGCGCGATTGGCCTGTGTCTCGAGGGCCTTGCCCAAGGAGGTGTAAACCCGATTCAAGGTGCGACCGGGGGAGGGAGACAAGCCATTAAGCATTAGTGCCCATCTTCCTCCCACAGGACGATTCTCTTCTGTCCTCGCGACTGCTCTGTTGGGATTCGGATCCCAATGGACAAGTGCATCAGAGATATGTGTTGAGGTCATTCACAAGTAGGAAGAGGGGGGTGGGATGGTAGTGGGAGCAAAGGAAGGGTAGCGGAAATCGGTGCTTAAAGAACACGATGCACAGACACAGCCTGTCATATTATTATCATACAGCTTTCTACTCGGCCCGATGATCCGGGCTGTTGAATGCGTCCTTCGCACATTGCACTGTATGCATAGCACTTCCGTCGTCAACACCGCTCCTTTTTAGAAGTCCTCGGCCCCGCCAATGGCTGTCACACATCCTTTTTCAAACATTTGCCAGGCATGAGATTCAACATCAGGCTCGGTCTTATTAATTTATCTTGCTGCCACAAACTGTGCCGCAAACCCACACGGAACGGTGCAGCACAATCCACGCCCAGCAGTGCTCCGTTTTTAGTTCATGTCTCATCAGAAAATTATGCAGCCTCCATCCCGATCAATCCTTTTTTGAGCAGATGCCTCGTCGGCTGTGCAATTGCCTCATCCTACTCGGGTCATGTACCACTATTCACATCTTGACTTGCACCCTTTTATTATTGCCATCTGCATTTCCCTTTATATATGCCAACTCCCTGCGCAGACTTCGCCGCACAATTGGAAGGGACAGCGCTTGGAGCTTGGACTGTGCAATACATTTCAGTTACAGGGAAACCCAGAGTAATTTTCAGTCGATATTTCTCCGGCCTCCAAGTGGATTTTTGGGTAACAGCTGCTCAACAGACCTCCCAACTATTCCTCAGCTGATCATTCCGCAGTCGTTCCGCAGAACAAAAGGCAGGTTTTTCACTTTTGTCTCTGGTCGAGCTTGCGAGTCTGTTTGATGTTCTTTTGCGCTGAACCAGAGTGATCCCGGCTGATAGGGTCCCTTTTGACTGTACATGTCCAATATAGTGGCACAAAAACCTCAAAGTCAACCGTTAATCCCCTGGGGCGGAGTTGAACGGCCAAATCCCCACAGCAGGATGGGGTCGATCCGCTGAATGGGTTGTTCACAACACTGAACCGGCCTGAGCGGCGCTCTTCAATTAGGATAGATGTCGGACCAAATGCTTGAGGATGGCAGGAGATTGAAATGAGAACATTCTGTCGCCTCGACGGAAAAATTAAACAAAATTAAACCCCCGAAATGGGGGTGGAACGCATGCACTCGAGGATATGTACTTCGAAGCCTCGCTGTGGACATGGCCAAACCTTGAGACAGAAAATTTGAAATGCAGGAATATATCAAAAATGAGTTCAGCATGGGATATCATCCCAAAAGAGTCGTTGAACACAAGGAAAGTGAGGTGATTCGAGAAATAAAGGTCATGGCAAAATCAGGCGGAATTGAACCACCAGCACTCTGCACCCAGCGGCGGTACCTTCCTCCATCAACGAGAATTGCACAGTGACGCACCCTGTATACTGCGCTTGGTGTTCACGGGCCAAGAAAATTGCATCCACTGTGTACGTACGTAAATCATTGCCTTGCCTCGACCTCGCATCAACCCGCCGATCCACCCCGCTTTCGGACGAACGGGAGTGCGACGGTATTTGAGTGGACTCAGACTCAGACTCAGATGAATTAAGCATCATCGCGCGCACTCGGATAAATTTTTGGGTGCAGGTATGTACGTACGTACGTGTGTTGAGTCTCATGTGCAATGTGCGTTTGAGATGTAAGCTCCCTCTCCCGCGTGCGCAACAAAGCGCACGCATACAGCGTATACGGCATCACTACTGAGGTACACAGCTGAGAGGTAGACGGTGAACATGAAGGGTATGAAAGTAGATCGGGCCCTGGGGAAGGAAGGGAATATATGGGAGCCAGATATCTGTAGAGGAATCGGCTCGAAATGAAATTCCAAGCACGGAGGCGGATGGAACGCCATGGCCATTGGTTCGTTCCGAGTCTGGTCGCAGGCTTGGAACGAACCAATCGAAACCCAATCGACCCATAGCGCAGCCAGAGCCGGTGTAACAAGAACAAGAACAAGAACAGAGCCAAGACTTAACTATGGAACGTCACAGCGAGGAAGACGTCATGACAAACACGAGAACACGCGCATGCCGCAGCCACGGGGATTTGAGGAGGGTGGTGCTCGCAGACGTATCCAGACCAAAGGCCAAAAGACAGAATTTGTGCGGATAGCGTTCGCAGTTCGGGACAGGCAGAATGGAATGGAGTGCGCAAGCGGTGCGATGAAGGGGAGGTGTATGTGTTGATTTTTAAAGATCAAGACAAGCGCAAGGGTAGACACAAAAAGATGGTCATGGACCCATCGCTCCGCGTAGGTGCGAGGGGGATTAGATGTTAGACAAGGTGCGAGGGTAATCACAGTTCATGCAAGGCAGGAAGTCGAAGCAGCAGAGCGGTAGTCATGGAGGATCACGGATGTGGATTTGAATGCGAATGCGAAGGCGCAAAGGCAGAGAGGAGCGGAGCCCTGAATGAGCGGGAGTACCGCACGGTGGCAACGAAATCGGGTGGTCGTATAAGTAAAGAAGAGGACTGGCAGGATGGGATGGGCAAAACCAGCGGGAGAACAATATAGCTGGTGAAAAAATATAAATTATAGTGCAAAGAATGTGCTGGACTTGTCCCACAGGCAAGAGAGCTGTATGGTGTATCAGTATTTTGAGGCGCGCGTCGGCGTCGGTATTGAAAACAAAGCCGGGTGGGAGATTGAGGTAGAGAGAGACGTCGCATTTGGCGCCCGGCTATGGGAAGATCCAAGCGCTGAGAAAGAAAACGAAACAAAGGAAAGGCAAGTGGGCATTAGAATCGAATGATACGCAGAGAAAGCAGCCCGAGGAGATCAACAGAGAGGACTGTGAGGACATTGGAAGCAGTGTTGCAGATTAACCCCTTATTAACCCCAAATTTTTTAGTTAAGGGCTTAAGGGCTTAATATGGGTTAATAACTGTGGGGGTATTAAGGCTTAATAACCGTATTTCCCAAAATGGTCAATATGAGGTGGGCTACGGTGTACCGAGCGATTCACAGTTCAAAATTGTCTCCATAATCCGAGAGTTCCCCTCGTTGCTTCCTCTGCCGCGAGTAGCTCCATCATCAGCACTTCCTCCGCGCAGCTAAGTTTGCGACAGCCTACAGGCTTAGTAACCTCCACACCGAAAAGAAGTGTGAATGAGCGAGGAAATAATTTTTTGCTTGGCACCTGGGTAGAAGAAGTCCCAGATAGGGCCCTGAGGCACACCCATAGCCAACATACAATGCACGAGAGCAGGAAAAAAAGTGATTCAGCTGACAGTACTGACTCATACTAGCTAGTAGCACGTGGATATTTAAAGGGTAATTAACCCTTCCGATTTTCTGAGCTGAAGTTAAGCCTTAATCTTAAGGGGTTAATAAGCCTTAGGGGTAATTAAGGCGTAAGGCTTAACCGCAACACTGAAGGACATTGTTCGGTGCGCGCTCAGGCAGCATGATGCCAGCATCATACGTATCAACCCGGATACGTATTGCGAATATTTGCAAGATAGACCCGAAAAGTTTCACGGAGATAGGTCGGGCAAGCTGCGAAGGCGAGAGTTGGGCGAGAGAGAAGAGAAAGGATGCGCGACGTGGCGATGCAGCCGCCGACGCATCAAGTCGGGCCGGTCGATCCGGTGTCTTCCTCTCTTCTTCCCATTGCCGTCTTCAAGAGCGCACGGACTCCCTTGCACTCTCAATCTACCGCCAGATCCATGGGCCGAAACTCGAGACACTAGCTCTGTCCTCGTTCTGCGAGCTCATCTTCGACGAGCGGAAAGAGGCGCGAGTGGGGGCGTGGGTTAGTGCTAAGTGGGCTAGCAGCTGGGGATGGAGTTGGCGAACGGGTGCGTATCCATCTTCGCCATCCCTCGCTTCGACTGTGCAGTGTGCACTCGTCCTAACTCACAGGCATACACGCCCCCGAGTCGCCTTGGTCCTCGCCTCCTCCCTGGCGACAGCTTCTGTTTCTCGTTGGAACCACTCCCTTTCTAGTTTTCACTCGCCTTGTTATTGGCCGGACTCGTCTTGTTCTCGATCCCCAAAGTCCCCGATCGCCGATCGGCCATCGGCCATCACCCGCTCCCTTGCTTCCTAGCTACTTGTTCTTCCCCAACTAACGCCCGACGCTGCCGACGCCTGATGCCCGAGATTGCCCACACCATCTACTCTAGCCATTGGGTGTTCCGACCACGGACTGCCGGCGTGCGCACCCTCGCTCTTGTGCATGCGTCTGCACGCCCTCCATCGCTCACTATTCGCTCCTTGTGTCACACACCTCCCACTGCACCGGCGCGCGCACCGACACTCTTGCGTATGCGTCTGCACGCCCTCCCTCAATCTCGATCTGATCTCGCTCCATGCACCATACGCCTCGCCTCCGCCCACCCCGTCTTCAGCTGCGCTCCCCATAGCGATCCCGAGCTCGATCTGGTGCAGCTCACTGCTGGTTACGGTGTGTGCGAGACCACCGGCCAGTCCTCTTCCTTGAGCTCCTGTGGCTCCGCTTTTGTGTTCGTTTCCTGTATCGAGTATCGCATTTCACACATGTATCATATCTCCACGCCCATTTATCCCATCTCGAGGGCCGGGTCGGCGGCAGGTTCCATTCACTCTTCGCTTCGATTCTCTACGCTTCGGAATCTGTCTCCTCTACCGTCAAAGCGGGCGGGCAAGCCTTAGACGCGAGATGGTCTTCTTTTGTCTATTTTTCTTGCGCTCTTTTGTGCTTTGATTACGATCGTTCTCCTTCCATCCACCTAACCGATTCCCGCTTCTTGTGCTCTTACTTCTCCATCGTCAAGTCCTCATTTTTAATATCCAGCCTCCGGTTTTTCTGCAATCGCTTGTCTGCCCAACAAAGCGGTTCCATGAGCTTCTTCTATTTACAGTTCGTCCAAACTAGACTCCACCCAGCTTCGGGTACTGCTATCGGCACGCTTCTTCCTTCCCTGATCTCATCTTGCGGGCTCGAAAACACCGATGTCTTGCATGTGTTCCCAGCGGGATCCGAGCTGTATCAGCCATTTTCTGTAGTCCCGTCCTCGTTTTTCTCATCCCAGCTCGATGCTGCATCTCGGATCCCATCGTTCGAACGAATGCTCGTATTTTCTTTGTTGTGCACGTCGATCGTGTTCTGTGTTCCGCTACAAGGAAGTAGACTTGATAAAGATGGGGCGTGGAGCGGCGCAATGGCAAATGCCATTGGCTTAAACTTCTGTGACAATATTAATATTTTGTACGCCCACAGCCGCAGTCGCAGCCATTAAATTCCAAAGTTAAATCAGCCGCAAGAATTTAAACCAAGAGATGCATCAAATTTGAATGAAGAGATGCATGCACTGGCGCCGAGTCGAGCGCGCGGAGGCTGGTAGGGTCTTCACTGATTCAACATATCCGGCATGGATCCAGTTCGCTCCCGGGCCTGTACATGTGGATGAGATATATCTACAGGACTGCGCTGTGGACGTGAATGAGACGGGTCCACAATATTAATTTCTCGGGGCTCGGGAAATAATTATGACAGAGTTTTGTTCGGGCATAGCGAACGTATGGAGAAACAGAGCAGGGAATCGGAAAAAAAAAACCAACTATGGTAGTTCCTGCTCCCGAATCCGAATCGGACAGCTGTATGTAAGGCACCGATTATTCTCCTCATTATATTTTTACCGTGAAGCCTTCGCAGTGCATGGCGTGATCTGACCTTTAAAGATTAATTGACCTTTAACATATAGAGGTCAGGGTCCTGTGGACAGACATGGCCCCAGACTATTGACCCAATTCTTTTGAAATTCAATCAAGCGTTGAATCAAGGGAACCTATAAAACCGGAGGATTGAAACGAAACCGGGGAAGAATATGGGATTTGGATAGATCTCATTTGGTATCGAGGAGGTCCTTGCGAACTTCCGCCTCTTTTGCCTCGTCCACCCTTCCATTTATTCATTTTAAAAAGGGAATAAAATGCTTGAATGGAAGGAAGCCCACCTACTAGATGTTTACTCGGAGGCCATAACAGCTTGAGAATCAACGTAAACCTACGCCCGGGTTTGCGATGACTGTTGCTGGATAACGAGAGAGAGTCGCGACCCATAAACATCGAACTCGAGGCGATGAGATGACTATTTACACACTTCCGGTTCGAGTTGGGAACTGCGCACTGACGCGACGACTTGTAGCGTAATAAATCTGGAACAAGGTCAGTCGGTGTGTGCATAGACATTAACTTGAAGCTTAGATGGGTTGAAAGTCAACCATGCCTGGAACCTCTGGAACAAAAAACGGGTGCTCCTTCTCCAGAAGTCAAAGGAAATTCGGACTTGATAATTGCCTACCTCTTTACCATATCCCGAGCTGAGAACGCTCGCGCCGATGTGTTGGTATGGATGTGGGACTTCCGCTCAAGGGTTGCCGTAGCAGCGGGTAAATTGCAGGAGACTAGACCAACGGCGATAGGACCGCTGAGACGCAGCCTCCTCTGAGCAGGGTAGATGGTTGACGGGTTTGTGATGAAGATGGGGCGGAAAATCGATCTCGAGAAAAGTCTGAGTGAAAGGTACCTCGAGATCAATCTGGTAATAAGTTGGACCTATAGGAATTCAAAGATAATCATCCCGACGTTTCGCTCACCTCGCCGCCTCATAGATCAATCCAATAGATTGAATAGAACATGAGGCGTACCTTGAGCAATATCATCGAAACCGGAAGCAAAAGCGAAGGAAGAGCTTGAACAGCTTAAGTCAATAGATCCCATAGAGAGCCTACCAACCAATGCGACTCAACATCGAAGTTTAATTGAAAGCTGGGCACCGCAGTTAAATCTCGGGTGCGAGATTTAAATTCTGGGTAAAACACACGGAATAAGCCAGAGCTACTTCAATAAAAGAGCGACAGGCATGTACCTTTGAATTCAAGATCATAGTTTCGGTCCTTGACTCCGCGTCTTGTGCCATATTTACCAGTAGGAGTACAGTAGGAGTTGGAGGGCCATGCAAAACTAGGCTAGGATGAGATGGCAATGGGCAAGATAATTGAACACAACGGGATTGAGAGAGGAGATTGGGCAGGAAGTGAAGGGAGGGGGCGGAATGGGCAAAAGCAGGAGGAGAAGACGCGGAGCGGAGGTAGGTGGTAGTGCAACGCGATAGCGAGAGAGAGGGCTTAGGTTGGGCAACGGATGGCACGGGTTGGTTTCGCAGGCGCGAGATCCATTCTGGGCCGGCGTAAAGTTGTAACCGGAGGTATATACCGTACGAATCACTCGAGAGGTGTCGGCGTCAGCGTCGGAACCAGCGGGGTGAGTGGGACTCAGGGAAGAAAATACAGGGGAAGCAGAAGGGGAGGGGCATCGAGGAGGAGACAGAATGAAGCGATGAGTGGAGGCTGGACATATAAAGAAATGGGTCGCAGGTGGGAGGACATCATTCAATGGACATACCCATACACGTACGTCGGCGACATTGTGATGGCATTGATCAACTCGGATTATTCACAAGACATATGCGACAGGCAGATGGCAGAGTCTGCAAAGGTCTGAGGTCTCCAGTTAGATTTGATGGAGGGAAGAGTGAGCCGCGTTGGGTGTGTGTTGACGGAAGAGAAGAGCGAGAGTGACATCATGTGGCGATGCAGCACGGAACACAAATCCTAGTCGGGCCGGATGAGCCTGTCTTTCCCTTCTATCCGTCACCACGCATTTTCTCCCTGGAATGCATGCACCGACTTAGACGCTCGTCCACCGCTGGAGACGGAGCTAGAAAGAAGATTGGCCCTTCAAGTGCGAGCTCCTCGTCGGGCGAGCGGGTAGAATGAGCCGTGAGTTTGGCGCAATGCCCATGGTCAGCTCGGAGGGTGGGGATGCGGATAGTGAACGGGTGCGCAACCATCTAGAAATGCCATCGCCTTTTCACAGGGTTCACACGCTCTGAGTTAACAGACTGGGACTATGTATGTCACACACACTGCTCGCAACTCCGAGTCCTTTCCCTATCATTGATACCAAGCCCTTCCCAACTCTCCCTCTTTGTTCTCCACCAGTTATTTCTCGATTCTCAAAATTGGACCGCTTGCTGTTTCCCTCCCACCCGCCGAGGTCGACACAGAGCCTCGGTGTCCGCATTCCGCACCCTTGCTCCACTGCACGCTAGAAGTTATACCCGGCACATACGCACCCTCGCTTTCGCTCTTGCACCACCGCCCTGCGCGTGCATCACCCCAGATCTTCCACCGGCGGTCCGCCAGACGCCAACCTTCGGCGATGTCGGCACTTTTGTTCCCTCGGCCTCGGAGCCTCGCCCTCGTACTCCTCGCACGGCCCCTGCGCTGCCCCTCCGACAAACCGTGACTTCGGTGCCTGCCCCCATGTACACTGCTTCTACATACTGGACACGGACCTGCAGTCGACCCTTAATTTTGCGCCCGCATCCGCAGTCCGTTGATCTTGCACTTGTGCCTCCCGCTCTTCGCTGTACACCTCGCGCGCACCGCCCCACCTCCATACTGCACGCACCCCCTCCCCTCCCCTCACTCATCCCTCCATCTGAGTTGGTCTAGTCCATCGATTTGGCTATCCACCGCTTCCGCTTCCGGTGCTAGAATCAGGCTCCTCGTACTCATCCACTCGCGCACTCTTGCTGGTGTTTCGTTTGCTTATTCTCGCATGTATCCCACCTATATTGCTTCTTGCATCTCCCGCGTTCAGCACTCAAGCTCGGATACTCTCCCCCTTGCTGCACTGTAAGCTTGACTTCTTGCTCTCGCTCGCTCGCTCGTACGTATAAGAGTCGCAGTGGCAATAGGCTTGTCTTGTAGAGATGGAGAGATGGATTTTAAGATTTCTTTCTTTCACTCTTGCGCTCGTTAGTGTGCACGCCTCGCAAGTGTTCATGGTCCCTTTTTCGCTCTCGCTGGTTCATGCATGCGTGCCGCATCCATTCCGAGTTTGTCGAGTTCATCCTTATTTTCTATTTCCTCGTCCTATATTCAGATCTCAAGTCCTGTTCGAGGCAGCGCGTGAATGTGAAATGCGACTCTCTGTGTCGATGTGGGATCAACCGTAAGCACTGCGGAGTGCCTGATTCCTTGCCTCCTTAGCTTCGTTCTCCTTCCTCTCTCTCTATGTCTGCTGATGCCCCCCAGCTCCTACCTTCAAGGTCCACATCCCCACCTTGCTTCAAGTTACAAGTGGTGATCGATCCATGTCTCGATCTCGCATCTTCCCTCATGCTCCATAATATCCCCACTTCCCCATCGCATCATTGATCTAGTAAAACTGCAGACAGCCAACTAACTGCCTAGTGCGTCCGTCTGGTGCTAGACTAGCCTGCCAACCTCTCGTACTCTCGGCTCTTTTTCCTTCGTTCCGGTTTTATATCTACATCTCCCACTAATGTTGCGTAACTGGTACATGGCTATTCGTTCTTGTCCTCAAATCCTCCGTGATTCATTCTTGCCTCCTCCGTGCAGCACACTGAGGCTCCAGTGCGAACTTGGTCTCGGACTCTGCCTACTCCCTATGCCTAACTAGGAAAGGACTCGGACCACATCTCTTGCGACCGTGCGACCGAGCAAATGAGAGGCGAGATGGCCATTAAATTTCGTTGCGCTCTTCCTTACATTTACTCTTGCTGTCGAGATTTTTTTTTTTGCGCCTCGCACCTTGTGTGTTCTGAGTCTGTCAATCTGTCCCTTCTTCTTTCTGCTTCTACTTCTAGATGTACTTCTAATAAATTCTTTATTTCAGGTTCGAATTCTGCTCCTTGAGGTTGCCCACATGTGCAATTTGACTGCCCACGGTCATGCTTGTGCCGACTCCGGTATCAACACTACGTATCTAGAATCCAGCCTCCGACTCTCTGACCTTAGGGACACTGTACGAGTGCTGATGACTGGTTATATATCCGGACACCCACGGTTTGATATGGTTTCGTTAGTTCACATTCGCGCTACCGCTACCGCTTGTGCTATTGAAATTGATATTTGGCTGTCTACAGTTCGAGTACACAGCATTTAATAGTTGATCCCCGGGTGCCCTTGGCCTTGATCATAACCACTTTGGCTTTCCATCCTCTACCGTTTTTCCTATATTAAATGAATCCTCCGGCCCGCTTGCTAATAAATGAAATATGACGATGTGAATGTACAGCATCTAATTTCTTCCCGCTGGATCTCTCAGGTTACCGGATTACCCGCGACCAACCTTTCAGTCGAATCTCATACACTTCATGAATTCCAACAAACCCCAACGGGAAAATGAAGGAAATATTTAGCAAAATGATGTATATTTCTGCGGTAGAGTACATGTAATCCTACTCTTTATAAGATTACAAGATGAGCCGCCGCTTCGCTCTGGCAGTTATCGAGTTAACATGTACCCATGAATGACAAAGATCAAATTTTAATTGCGTTAAAAATTGCTAGGCTATCGAAACAAACCGTAGAAACTTCAACAAAGCTCAGAAATGCTAAAGGAACACAAAATACAACAACGACACGATCTGTGGGTTTGAACCCAAGCCCGAACAGATGCCCCAGCTCTGAAAGAACAGTCAATTGAGCACGAAAGGTTTGCCGGCCCAAACACAGAAAAGAAACAAATATGTTGCTACTGCATGAAGGGCATGCCGGGTTTCAGGAGAATGTGCCTGGTGAGACAAACCCATTAAGGGTGGGCTGTTTGCCTCTGTAGCTTGTTGAATATTCACGAGACAATTTTGATGGTATCCGGTCGGGGAAGAGGAAAGCAAAGTCCGAATTTGAGGCAGGCCATATGATCAACAGAAAGATTGCGATGAATGAAGCCTCGAAGTCAAACCCATGGGTGTCAAGTGGCGACACTGGAGAGGACTTCTGGATTAGTTGAGGAACAGTGGCCGAGTATTGATAGAGAAACAGAGATCAGGGAATCTGGAGCCATGACGGTTGGGAATTTGAGGACCAGAGAACCCTATACGCATGCAGAGCGACAAAAATGCAACCCAGAGTACGTGCAGCAATATTAAACCAATGAGTGTAGACGCGAGAATTGGTGCAATGTTAAGCTCACCAGTGACGGAGAATCTGTGGTATTTATGCATGAAAAATGCTCGGCGGATATAACTGCGGCGCAGGCCGCAGTTGCTGCGACACGTCAGCTGTGCTGCCCAAATGTATTCATCTGACAACTTTTGAACCACGAGATCAACATGCCTTGGTTTATGGGGTTGAAATATTTGATTGTGCAGGGAACTGTTCGGCCGAAGCAGATGATTGTGGGTTTGTGCTGTTGTTGAAATTGCCTGCGCGAACTACTGCGGCAAAGTCTGCCTAACATGAACTCAAGGTCAGCTGAGGATCTCAATGGCAATGGATCGAGGCAGCTCCATGCAAAATAAAATAAAAATCGAGCACGAAACCAGAGCAAGATGAAAGGATATGAGATAAATGGAGAAGAGTACAAACATTTACAAAGAATCGCGAAGCATTTCGTTAAAGAACGGTTAATCCCTGTCTGTCTGAAGCCTTTTAAACTCCGCTTTTGAGAGATCAGGCCCGAGGCTTTGGAAGCGCTAGATCCAGGCCTTTAGAAGCGCTCAATAAACGGCGGTTCCTCGGGCCTTTTGGCCCCATGATCAACTTTAAGCGCGCGTGCGCCTATTAAAGTGTACACAATGCCAAACTCCGCTTTTCGCTCACAGGCAAAGATTCTGAGGTGTTAATTCAAGCGCGGCTTTGGAAGCGCTGGGTCCCGACCTTTGGAAGCGCTCATATTGTAATACATTGTCCAAAATCTTTTAATTTGAATGTTCGCAAGTAGGAGCCGGCGACTGCTTGTGTAATCTACACTTCGTGATATGCAACAAGTCTTTCCAGCTCTTCTGCCTCTGGCACTTTATCCAGGTTGCGGTATGTCAATGCAAGATTGCGCATAACCCGAATGGTGTCTGGATGATCTTCTCCCAGAAGCTTCCTATACTTCTCAAGTGCCCCAGCTTCAAGCTCTTCTGCTTGAAAAAACTGGCCTAGGTTGTAGTACGTCACTGCCAAATTGCCCATGGCTAGTAGAGTGTCAGGATGGTCTTCACCCAGCAGTTGCCTCCGCTTCTCCAACACTAAAACCTTCAGGGTCTCTGCCTTGTGAAATTGGCCTAGGTTATAGTATGTCGATGCTAAAGCACCCATGGTCCATAAAGTATCTTGGTGATCTTCACCCAGAAGTTTCCTCTGCCTATCCAACACCGAAACCAAGAGTGTCTGTGCCTCCTGGAACCGACCCTGGGCACGATAGGTTAATGCCAGATGATACATGGCCTTTAGAGTGTTTGGACTGTCTTCACCCAGAAGGTGCCTCTGCTTCTCGAGAACTTCAAGCCCGAGTGTCTCTGCCTGTGTGAATTGGCCAAGTTTTGTGTATGTTGATGCCAGATTGCTCATGGTAAGCAGAGTGTCTGGATGATCTTCACCCAGATGTTCCCTCTGTTTTTCCAATGCTGACATTTCAAGCTCTGCTGCCTTCTCATACTGACCCAGTCGGCTGTATGTTGACGCCAGACCAGCTATGACCCGCAGGGTGTCCTGATGATCTTCTCCCATAATGGTTTTTCGTTTCTCAGATAGCGAAAGTCCTAGAACTTTGGCCTGCCTAAATTGGCCTAGTTCATGATATGTCCATGACAGCCAATCCATAGCATTCAGGGTTTCTGAATGATTTTCACCCAGTTCCCTCTCTTTTTCATGGAATGCAAGTTGACATGCTTTAAGCTGCTTCAGCAGCATTTCTGTAAGGGGTGGTGATTTTGTGTGTACCATCATTCCACTTGTCTGTAAATTCCCGTGAATTTCGGCAATCCTGAATAATTTGTGCACTCACTGGGTCCTTGTATAAATGTGGACTTTGATCTGTTTCTGGCCCAAGATGGAGACTCTCAGCATCATCAAGATCATGATCCTATCTATGTTAAGTCGGACACATTTTTTAAAAGACGAAATACTCTCACAACTTGTCCCATGGACTCCTGACTCTCATCTCCTGAGTTGCACGATGTATCGTCTTCTATTGAGTCCAGACTAGAAGTATAGCTCTGTGCATCACTATCACCCACTTTCAGTGAATCTGGGTCTTCTGACTGTTCGAGTTGCGAATGATCCGAGTTGAGACTACTTCTGGAATTGTTTTCACAGCTCATTTCCGCCAAGTGATTGTCAGCTATATCTTCATTGTCTGAGATTTTGTTGTCCCTGGCCCAAGGGAAATATCAATACCATCCACAACACATTTTCAACTGTCTCACCCATCGACCACGACATTCAACTCTGCATTGTGATAGCTAGTTGGCAGAATGTCTTCAAATTTGGCAGCTGCAAATGCATAAGAATTGGGAAGAAGCTCTTCAGCACGAGGTCTGGAGAATATTCATTTGTAAGGATTATGAAGAGAATGCAATTATACACACACCTTCGTAATAACTGAACGAATTCACAGCAACATTCAAACCAAGGTTGTAGGGGCCAATCCTCACGATTGAGTTTGTCCAACCAGTTTGAAAGCCCAGTGAGAATTGTTGTTGCAAGAAAGTCAACACCCTGATAGTCAAATGGTGGTTCCGACTTCTCGGCAGGGCCGAGTGCCAGAATGTCGATCCCAATGTCCTTCAGTACTCGGTTCATCAGACAACACAGCTTTTTTGCAACATCAGAATGTATGTTCCCTGTGTCAGACCAAAATCCGGGGAGAGCCAGAATCCCGCCGAGGTATCGGATGCAGATTGCCCTAGAAAATGTTGAAGTTCTTGGATGGTTAATCAGAATGGATCCAACAGATAAAAAATGTCACTCACGAGCAATCATGTTCAACTAATAAAAGCTCAATCACACTGAGTCCCCCTGCATCGCAGGAGGTGAGCTGTGGGATGGTACTGTCCTCCAAGATTGTCGAGATTGTGGTATCAGCCAAGCAGGTTGCAGCCAACATTTGCCAGAATGTGCATCCATCGTTCGGCGCCCCATTGGTATGGGTCCACAACGCGGAAATGGCCTCCGTTGTTGTGTTGCCTTCTATATATTTCGCATCGAGACACAGAGCACAGAGCCCAGGAAGGAGCGTAACAACTTCCACAATGTCCTTGAAGGCCTGACACTGTGTATCAGGAGATTCGGTTCTGAGGAACATCATTATATGTAGTTTTCACACTCTATAAAATACGCACGGAAGAGCATATTTCATCAACTTGTGGCACCATTTCTCGAGTTTTGGTGGGATGGAGGTATACAGGAGTTCTAGCTGTAGAACCCGTTCATCCCCGTTTCCGAAGTAGGACTTGATTTTCTGGGCTACAATGTGCGGTCCCAAGCCAATACTGTACGCAGCACGATTGGCCTGTGTCTCTAGTACCTTGCCCAAGGAGGTGTACACTCGATCCAAAGTGCGACCTGGAGAGGGAGACAGGAAGCTGTTAAACATTAGCGCCCATTTCCCTCCCTCAAGACGAGTATCCTCTGTCTTCACCACTGCTTGGTTGGAATTGGGATCCCAACAGACAAGTGCATGGGTGGTGGCCATTTGCGAGTAGGAGGAGGGGTGTAGGACGGTGGTGGGAGCGGGGGACGAGTAGCAAAGAGCCAGCGCTTAAAGACACAGCCTAAGTACACAGCCTGTCATACCTGTCATACAGCTTCTTGCCGGGTCGCTCATCCCGATGATCCGAATACACAAGCTGTGAGGCGGGCTGTTGAATGGGTTCTTTGAGGACATTCTACCCAATGCATAGCCCAGATTTTCTATTCTCACTCCCATCGTCGACACCGCTCCTCTTTTTTCAGTCTTCGACCCCACCAATGACTGTAGCACTTTTTTTTTTTTAATCATTTACCAGACCTCGCGTGAGATTCAACATCGGTCGGCCTTGATTCTTGCCGCGGCAAACTGTGCTGCCAAACAACATGGGACATAATGGAACACCTGAGGGCTAAAAAAAACATATCAGGCAAATGGACTGGCCGTGCGTTGAACGCGCCAGGACGTGATACCATGAACATGGTCCAAATGTCCAAATACTGATATCCGGTGCTGCGAACTATTTCACATCCAGCCCTTTTGGGGTCTCTGCTGACAGAAAAGCAGAGGAACGGGATAACTCGTAATCCTAGTACTTGACTCAAAAAGAAGAATAAAAGGCAGGGCAGGACAATAAAGGACTACCCACATTACTGGACACTGCTGCTTGAAGCATCGAAATGGAATGCATTATCGGTTGCTGATTGTATAATCCTTGTCGGTGATGTATGCGGGGTTCTCAAACCGGAATACCGTCTGGTCCCCGCGTGTTCTCGTGTTCTCGTGAAAAAAGCTGAAGAAGAAGAAGAAAAGAATCTCAGCATTCTCCGCATGTCTCTGGAGCGGATCGAACACCAGTATTCCGATATGTGTCGATTTTGGATTCACACAAGCATCGTGTGATCAACAGTGACTCGCTGTGGGCCACTACCAATCCCAATATTTTGAGTTGGAATTTAACTCGGTGAACTGGTTCAGCATCGACCCAGCATTCAATATTCGATAGCAGCGCACTGGTTGTGCAATAGTAGCTCTTCACTCTGGACCTTCAAACCTGCACCTCGGGGAGTTTTGGATCGAATAATTTCAATTTCGCCCAATTTATTTTCACAAGGATTCTTGCCCGTCAATTGTGAAGATATCACCACAGATGTCGGGAACACGAAGTCCTCTGCGTCGACCTTCCAAGAATTCCTCCATTGCTCATCAAAATCTGTCATATTCAAGCGTCTTTCTCTTGGTTCCCTCTAAACAATACGAACCAACCGAGCCCAAATGCTCCAACGGCCATCCCATCGAAAGGTTTTTTGCTCAAGTGGACTATCGAGGGTACTGCACTCTAAGTAGAACTGTGGATGAAACAGAATTTTGATGATGAACTTGGTCAAAGAAAGGACTGAGATTTCTATTGTTCACTGTGAAGTGAATGACCGCGGGGATGAAAAGAACCTCGGAATTGCAGAGGGCAGCTGGCTTGGACTTCCCAACGATGGAGGAAATAAACTCAAAAGCCTGAAAAAACAGACATACAAAAGAGTCATGACCGGATCCAGAGTGGCTTGCCGAGACGCCGGATATCGGATGGATACGCGATGCGGATCAGCCGCGCTGTGCGCAAGCCGCAAGACTGAATCGGTTGGGAGGGGGGGGGGTAAGCGTTTTGGCGATGGAGAGATTTGAGATGAACCGAACGAGGACGGTACAGGGAATATCCTTCATGATCCGGTTCAAAATCATAGGAAAACGGGACCATAACCAAACCTAAAAGAATTTCGTCGAGTACTAGTGCATGAAAATAAAGGTCTTGGCCAAAACAAAACAAAACATCTTCACGCGGACTCAACTCCAACAAATTGGGCGTAACAGCTTTATCTTCCATTTCGTCATATATGGGCCAGCCGCGCTCTGTGCGCAATCAGGTCTGTGGGATACTGTGTATGGAAGAATGATGGACGCAAGACACCGCAAGACTGAATCGGTTGGGGGGTAAGCAATTGGGCGATGAAGGGATGTGAGATGGACGGAACGAGGACGGCACAGGACAGAAATGGGAATATCCTTCATGACCCGGTTCAAAACCAAACCTAAAAGAATTTCGTCGAGCGCATGAAAATAAAGGTCTTGGCCGAAATAAAATAAAATCTCGTCTTCGCGCGGACTCGAACTCCAACAAATTGGGCGTAAATCAGTGTAACGGCTTCATCTTCCATTTGGTCATGAGGGCCTATACTGTTTGAAAAGTACTCGATTTTCTCCAGAGGGATCAGGGTATTCGTCTGCGAATAAATGCAGCGAACGCTAGGAGGCAAACCCTAGAAGCCATTTTTGAAACAACGGACATAGCAAAGTCCTTGCGCGGACTCAAACCGCCAGCCCTCCGACAAATTGCGCAGCGCTTGGATCAAGGCTTCCGTTTGGTCAACAAGGACCTGCGCAGCGCCATCCGATTTTCTGCTGTGAAATCAGAGAACTTCCCCGTGGATGAATGCAGCTACTCCCCCGGTTTCAACACCCTTTGATTGTTGCCTTAAGGTCAAGGCCGTCTACGAGGACTTGGTTTGGACCCTCAAAACCCCTCTAAGCGGGCGCAACCAGGCATGTTACCAGCTTGATATTTCTCCGGTCCCGCATTTAAGCTTTCGAATAGGTGCATCTCCGCCCGGCACGCGGAAAAGAGGAGCAGAAGTGGAAATTCGTTAAGCTCGACAGCTGAATATACGCCGAACCGAACGATCAAGCGTACCACGAAGTTTGGAACAGATGTCTTTACTTTTAATGTTTCAATTTCTTGATTTGAAATGTGACCATTGTGAATCATTATATGGGTTACCCCCAACGCGAGGCGCGGGTCCGAAACATGATTGCGACACGCATCTAACCCGCCCATCACTGCTGTAAGCTTTGTGGTTGTGGAATAAATGCAATGGTAAAAGGCCCCGACAGAAGGTTTTGCTTTATTGATTTTTCTGTTGTGCTTCCAAATCTTAGGCACCTTCGTGTTCGTAGATCTCAATCGAATTGATGTTCTCCAAGTATATGCTGCCCTCGTTGCACTCGAACCAAAGAGACAAAGACCCTGTGGAACGTAGCGTATGAACTTGTGGAAATTTCCTACTGAAAAACGTTAGATTGATGTTTTCTATACGAGCCTCGATGTCGTGCTCCGTTGATGATTGCGTGCGAAGCTGACAACGACAAAAAGGAAAGCGGAAAGCTCACTTAACGATGGACATGGGTCTCGGGTATACCTGCGGCTTTGTACCCGCGGGTTAAGCGGGTACGGGTACGGGTCGCGATTTCCGACCCGCTCCCAACCCGCATACCCGACCCGTATACCCGCGGTTTTTCTGAAGAAAAAAAGAATACATTTTTTGAGCTGTGTTCAATGGCAGATAATGGGCGTGTAATAGACATGTGTCACTCTGTCCTCTTCCGGCCTGTCTTGGTCCTTCGCGCTTTCGCGCTAATCCCAGGCCATTTCGCGCTAATCCCAACCCATTTCACGCTAATCCCAGGCCATATTCGCGCCTGGATTGCGGCACGCAGAATATTGTACGCTGGATGTGACGCTTAGGACCAAGACAGGCCGGAAGAGGACAGAGTGACACATGTCTATTACACGCCCATTTTCTGCCATTGAACACAGCTCAAAAAATGTATTCTTTCTTTCTCCAGAAAAACCGCGGGTATACGGGTCGGGTATGCGGGTTGGGAGCGGGTCGGAAATCGCGACCCGTACCCGTACCCGCTTAACCCGCGGGTACAAAGCCGCAGGTATACCCGAGACCCATGTCCATCGTTAAGTGAGCTTTCCGCTTTCCTTTTTGTCGTTGTCAGCTTCGCACGCAATCATCAACGGAGCACGACATCGAGGCTCGTATAGAAAACATCAATCTAACGTTTTTCAGTAGGAAATTTCCACAAGTTCATACGCTACGTTCCACAGGGTCTTTGTCTCTTTGGTTCGAGTGCAACGAGGGCAGCATATACTTGGAGAACATCAATTCGATTGAGATCTACGAACACGAAGGTGCCTAAGATTTGGAAGCACAACAGAAAAATCAATAAAGCAAAACCTTCTGTCGGGGCCTTTTACCATTGCATTTATTCCACAACCACAAAGCTTACAGCAGTGATGGGCGGGTTAGATGCGTGTCGCAATCATGTTTCGGACCCGCGCCTCGCGTTGGGGGTAACCCATATAATGATTCACAATGGTCACATTTCAAATCAAGAAATTGAAACATTAAAAGTAAAGACATCTGTTCCAAACTTCGTGGTACGCTTGATCGTTCGGTTCGGCGTATATTCAGCTGTCGAGCTTAACGAATTTCCACTTCTGCTCCTCTTTTCCGCGTGCCGGGCGGAGATGCACCTATTCGAAAGCTTAAATGCGGGACCGGAGAAATATCAAGCTGGTAACATGCCTGGTTGCGCCCGCTTAGAGGGGTTTTGAGGGTCCAAACCAAGTCCTCGTAGACGGCCTTGACCTTAAGGCAACAATCAAAGGGTGTTGAAACCGGGGGAGTAGGTCACGTACCACGAAGGTATTATCTCCAGCGGGCTGGATGGCGAATGGCACAGCCTCGTGGTGGCCAGCAATGATAGTTCCCTAGGAATGTATTCAGGAGGGTTCCTCTGTGCTTGATGACATGCGTACGTCGTCACCAACATAAACAGGGCTCTCGAGTCCGACATTCGAGATTATGTAGGCGCCGTCGGGGGCCGTCGCGACCTTCCACTATAAACAACCAGTAGTCACGATTCGTTGTACTATGGAAAAAAGGCCATGTCTACCTCACCGAAAGGGCCCGGGTATTCTTTGGTGAGAGAGACAAAGACCGGGTCATCGTGCTCGTAGCTGCGCAGCTGAGTCCCCATGAAATCTCGGATGTGATAGAATCCAGGCTCAAGACTATGGGCTACGGCACTGTCACTGACCTGAATATTCGTTGGACTCGGCCCAAAGCTCGAAATTGAATGTAGCGACGTACGGACAGGACATTGATGCTGCATGACATGGCCATGGGAGCTTGAAAACCGGTGGCCGGCGCCGCACCGACAAAACTCAAAGCGGCAAGGCCAAAGGCGAAAATCTTGGAGAACATTTCGAAATTGGAAAAGTTTGGTTCGCTGAGTGCGGAAGAGCTGAGAGTATGCTTTATCTGAAGAAGAGCACGAGGAACGAATGGCTACAGCTCATGCGATTTATAGGCTGCATCCCGGCACATTCCCACCTTACCTGCACCAGATCGAGACCCGGTGTACAGTGAATCAATTTGAATGTGATAGCACTCATCGACGAGTCGACGGCCTGAATGGAGCCAATCCCGATGCAGCAGCAGGACTGATCCACTGTGCAAAGAACCGCAGATGCATCCGGGCTGCAAATTTGCCTGCTCAGCGCCACGTCGTTGGCTCTGGTACCAGACTAGCCCACTCCTGGAGGGTCATGATCTTGTACTTGCCCAGCATGTTCAAATTGCGAATTAACTTGATTTCTAGGGAAGCCTCAATGTACCGATCAGGTTTCCTGCCTGGAGCTAGCACAGTGGCATGTGAGGCCAGCGGTCAAACTCCGCCCGATTTCCACAAGGTGGACACGAGGATGCAGCATTCTACGGGTAGAGTACTGGAGGATATTGTTGCGCAACACGGAGATATCGGAATCGCAGCAAGATCAAGTAACCTCGTAGTCTGGAGCAGAAATCGAAGCGAAGAACCGAGAACTGAACAGAAAGAAGATACGATTAACTGGTGGAGGAGAGTGAAATCACGGAGGCGGAAGCGGAACACTGGCATGGAGTGGGATTCAGTTAACTCGATGATCGAGCAGGAAAGAAAGGCTGGGAATTCAACAAGATATGCACGGTTCCGTTGCGCCAGATGTTTGCGAACAGTGCGGGCAGTGAAAGGTGCCAGTGGGTGACTCTCGAGGTGTGTGTCGACCTGAAAAGCGAGTAACTGTGCGGTGGCTGCAGAGATGCATGGCCGTGGACAGAAAACATAAGGCAGAATCTGTCCCGATATTGGCATTAGCATCCGCAGTTCGGGTGAGAGGAATGGAAGTGAGGTGAGCGAGGGCGGGGAGGCAGTGCATGTGGTGCGATAAAGGAGGATGTGCACCTGTTGATCAATAAATAGAGACCAGAACAAGAGGACAGATACACGCACAGGTACGGCAAAATGCATCCACGGGCGCTGGGATTAATATTCTTAGATTCTTGATTTTACATATTAGAACGAAGGTCAGAGGGTGAGGCGGGGCAGATAGGAATAATTACAGTTCACGCAGGGCAGGAAATTGAAGCAGCAGAGAGAGTAGACAGAAGGAAGGAGGAAGGATGTGGATTTGCATGCGAATTTGCAGAGGCAAGGTATCGGGACGCGGGAATCGGGAGATACTGCAATGGGACAGTGTCGGAAATCGGTATAACGCGGAGGCACGAAGGTACAGGGGGTGGGGTGCACAGGAGCGGGGACTTGATCGGCAGTGGCCCACGGCGGCGAGTCTACAACCGGGGGTATTGAATGATAGAGCACGCAGGCAAGGCAAAGGCAGCGGGATGGTGTATTGAAACATGATAGCAGAACAGATCAGATTGGATTGGGAAACGGATTAGCGGGGTCTGTCCTGCAGGCACGACATTTATTGTGGGCTGGTGTAAGTTGCTCCATAAGTGTGTCGGCGTGAGCATCGGAACCGGCGGGGCGAGTAGAACTTGGAGAAGAGAATACGGGAAGCAGGAGCGTTGTGGATGAGACAGTAGAAAACGACAAGTGGGAGTTAGACATAAAAAAAATAAGACTCAGATGTTCAATGCAGATATTGAGCCATACACTTAGTGACGTACGGAGGCGGATTGGATTGTATCAACTCGGATTACTCGCAAAACATATGCGACAGTCAGAAAAGGTCTCCATTTAGATTCGATGGAGCGCCGTGTGAGCTGCGTTGTGTGTGCGTTGGCGGGAGAGAAGAACAAGATGTTACATCATGTGGCGATGCAGAATGACGAGTCAGGCCGGATGATCCCGTCGACGTCGACGTCTTGCCTTCTTCGCATCATCGCACATTTTCTTTCCGCAGAGCGTGCACACCGACTTGGACACTCGTACACCGCCGGAGCAGGAGCTATGAAAGAAGATTACTGTTAGCTCTGCTGTGGCTTCCAGGGTGGATTGAATGAGCCGCAGGTTTGGGAGGATGCCCGTTGTGGGTTAGCAGATGGGAATGGGCTTGGTGAACGGGTGCGCAACCATCTAGACATGCCTTCCTTCCTTCACATTGTTCACATGCTCTGAGTTAACAGACTGGGACTATGTAGCCACACACACACCACTCGCAACTCCCAGTCCTTTCCCTCTCGTTGATACCAAACCCTTCCCGACTCTGCTTCTATGTCATCCACCAGCTAATTCTCGATTCTCAATCGCAACAGGGCCGCTTGCTGTTTCCCACCTGCCTGCCGATGCAGACACCGACACTCGGCGTCCACATTCCGCATTTCTGCTCCACTGCATGCCTCACGTGTGCACCCTCGCTTTCGCTCTTGTACCGCCACCCCGCACGAGCGTCACCCTGGATCTCCCACTGACACTCCGCCAGATGCCGATCTTTGGTGTCATCAGCATTCTTGCTCCCTTGACCTCGCAGCCTCGCCTCCGTACTCCTCGCACGGTCCCTGCGCCGCACCTCCGCTGGACCGTGACTTCGGCGCCTGCCCGCATGCGCACTACCTCTACATCCTAGGCACGGGCCTGTACTCAAGTCGTCGGCCCTTGATTTTCCCCCCGCATTCGGTCTGTTGAGCTCGCACCACACGTGTGGCCGGGCTCGCACTTCCGCCTCCCGCTCCACACTGTGGACCTCGCGCGCACCGCCCCTACTTCCGTGCTGCACGCATCTCCTCCGTCGTCCCTCTACTTAAGTGGGTCTAATGAATCGATCTAGCTATCCAGCGCTTCACTGACGCTTATTTGATCTCTTTTCACTCGCTGATCTGACCATGTAGCCCACAGTTATCGCACATCCATTCCTGCATTCCCCCTCTCGGACACTGTCTCCTTTGCTAGTCCTCAAGCTTGATGGAAGACTAGGGCCTGTTGCTCTTACTCGCTCGCTCGTATGTATTACTATAAGGGCCTGAGTCGGGAGAGGCTTTGTCTTCTCGTAGAAATGGAATTTCAGATATCTTTCTATAGCTCTCGCCATCGTTTGTACGCCCCTTCTCGGTTTTTCTTTCGTTCTCGTTACGTGCGCGTTCCAAACTCGTCCTTCTTTCTCGTTCGATATTCATGTTTCAAGTCCTGTTGAGATTGTGTGCATGCACCATTCTGTAATCGCTGTAGAGCGCCAGATTTCTTACCTTCTCCCTCCTTTCTCTTCATCTCCACCGATGCCCCCCAGCTGCCACTTCCAGGGTCCCCATCCGCACTCCACATTTTTAGTCCTTGATTTGAGTTCCAACTGGTGCTCGATCTGCTCCTCGCGCCCCACATGCTGCTCATCACGATCACGCAGCTTTCCTAGTGCTCCGTAATGTACCCACTTCTCCGTCCTCCATCGCTCCAGTAAGTCTAGCGCGTCCTTCTGGTGCTAGCCTGCAACTTGTACTCCCGGCTCTTTTGCTTTCTTTCGATTTTATATCTGTATCTCCCACTAACATCGGGTAACCGCTATATGGCTATTCATTCTTATTCTCACCTCCTCCGTGATTCGTTCTGGCCTCCGCCGCGTATCGCGCTCTAGCTCAACTGCAGACTCAGTCTGGGATGCTGTCTCCTCCTTATGCTTAACTCGGAAAGGACTCGGACTAGAGCTCTTGCGAGCGAGTGAGGGAGCAAATGAGAGCTGAAATGGCCTTTAAATTTCTTTGCGCTGTTCCTTTTTTTCACTCTCTCATACACACAGCAGTCGAGATTAGATTTCTTGCACCTCGTAGCTCGCGTGTTCCGAGTCCGTCCGTCCGTCGCTTCTTTCTGTTTTTACTTTTACTTCTAGATGTATTTCTAATAAATTATATATTTCAAGTTCTAGTCCTGCTCTTTCAGGTTGCGCACATGTGCAATTTGACCACCCTCACCAATGCTGGTGCTGATTCTGGTACTTGGCTAGGATCCAGCCTCTGATCGCGACTCTCCGATCCGTGGAAAAGGGTATGTGTGCTGATAGCTGGTTATATATCCTGGGGCCCGGGGGCTGGTATGGTTTCGTTAACAGCACTCGTGGGATTGAAATTGATATCTGGCCGTCTACAGTTCCAGTACATACACCGAATTTAATCATCGATCACCCAGGTGTCCTTGACCTTGCCCGTGACTGTGGATTTCCATCCCTCTCCCATTTCCCTACATTAATTGGATCCTCCGGCCCGCTTGCTAATAAATGAAGTATGTTGACGTGAGGGTTCAGTGTCTACTTGCTTCCTGCTAGATCTGTCAGGTTTACCGGACTACCCGCAAACAACCTATCTTATAGACTTTATAAATTCCAGCAAACCCCAACAAGAATATGAACGGAATCTGTTACAAAAGGATATCTATCTCTGCTGCAGAATACATGGTATCTACACTTCGTGGTATGCAACAAGTCTTTCCAACTCTTCTGCCTCCGGCACTTTATTCAGCTTGCGATATGTCAATGCGAGATTACGCATAATCCAAATGGTGTTTGGATGATCTTCTCCCAGAAGCTTCCTATACTTCTCGAGTCCCCCAGCTTCAAGCTCTTCTGCTTGCAGAAACCGGCCTAGATTGTAGTATGTCGCTGCCAAATTGCCCATGGCCCGCAAAGTGTCGGGATGGTCTTCACCCAGCAGTTCCCTCCCCTTCTCCAACACTCCAACCTCCAGGGCCTCTGCCCTGTGCAGTTGGCCTAGGTCGTGGTATGTATATGCTAATTCACCCATGGTCCATAAAGTGTCTTGGTGATCTTCACCCAGGACTTTCCTCTGCCTATCCAACACAGAAACCAACAGTGTCTGTGCCTCCTCGAGCCGACCCTGGGTGCGATGTGTTATTGCCAGACGATATATGGCATTTAGAGTGTCTGGACTATCTTCACCCAGAAGGTGCCTTCGCTTTTCGAGCACTTCAAGCCGGAGTGCCTCTGCCTGTGTGAATTGGTCTAGTTCTGTGTATGTTGCTGCCAGATTGCCCATGGTACGCAGAGTGTCTGGATGGTGTTCACCCAGATGTTTCCTCTGCTTTTCCAGTGCTGACATTTCGAGCTCTGCTGCCTTCTCAAACTGCCCTAGTTGACTGTATGTCGATGCCAGACCAGTCATGACCCGCAGGGTGTCCTGATGATCATCTCCCAGAATGGTTCCTCGTGTCTGAAGCACTGCAACACACAGTACTTTTGCCTGCCGGAATTGGCCAAGGCCATAATATGTCCCTGCCAGGCTTTCCATAGCATTCAGGGTTTCTGGATGATCATCACCGAGCTCCCTCTCCATTTCGCGCAGTGCCACCTTTTGCTCCTTCAGCTCCTTCAGAAGTGTTTCTGTAAGAGGAGCTGAGCTTCGATGTTGTGCAATCACTGTTCCACCGGTCTGTAAATTTCCCGAGGGTTGGAATTAACGAATTTCAGCCACTTGGAATATGTTTTATGCACTCACTGAGTCTCCGCGTGAATGTGAACTTTGACCAGCATCTTGGGCGGACTGAAATTTCCCGGCATCATGAATGTGATGATCCTAGCAATGCTCAGTCTGGCACATTTTTTAAACGACGAAATATTCTTACAACTTGTCCAACGCAATCCTGACTCTCATCTCCTGAGTTGTATGAAATATTGTCTTCAGCCGAGTCGAGACCAGAATTCTGGCTCCATGCATCACTATCATCCTCATGTATTGAATCTGGGTCTTCTGACTCAGTGAGTTGCGTGCGATCCGAGTGGAGACTACTGGTGGAATTGTTTTCACAGCTCAATTCCGCCAAGTGGTTATCAGGTTTATCTTGATTGTCTGAGGTTGTGTGTTCCCTGTTCATGTTAAGGTCATTATCAATACCTGCTGCACCAAATTAACTAGCTCACCCATCGACCACGACATTCAACTCTGCTTTTTGATAACTACTTGGCAGGATATCTTCAAAGGTGGCAGCTGCAAATGCACAAGAATTGGGAAGGAGCTCTTCAGCACGAGGTCTGAAGAATATTGATCTGTAATGGTTATGGAGAGAATTTGATTATACACACCTTCGTAATAGTTGAACAACTTCACGGCATCCTCCGGACCACGGTTGTAGGGGCCAATCCTCGCGATCAAGTTTGCCAAACCAGCTCAAAAGACCAGTGAGAATGATCGTGGCAAGAAAGTCAACACCCTGATAGTCAAATGGTGGTTCCGATTCTTCAGCAGGTCCTAGTGTCAGAATGTCGACCCCAATGTCCTTGAGCACTTGGCTCATTAGACGACATAGTTTGCTTGCAACATTAGAGTGTACACTTCCGGTGTCAGACCAAAATCCGGGTAGGTCAAGAATCCCCCCGAGGTATCGGATGCAGAGGGCCCTGGAAAATGTCGAAGCTGAACTGAAATGCTGGCATCAGAAGGGATTCAACCAATGAAGATGTCACTCACGAGCAATCATGTTCAACTAATAAAAGCTCAATCACACTGAGTCCCCCTGCATCACAGGAGGTGAGCAGTGGGACAGTACTGTCCTCCAAGATTGCCGAAATTGTGGTCTCAACCAAGCAGGTTGCCGCCAATTTTTGCCAAAATGTCCACTTGTCATCTGGTGGACCATGGACACGATTCCATAACACCGAAATGGTCTCCGTTGTCGTTGAGCCTTCCATATATTTTGCATGGAGCAAATGAGCCCTAAGCCCAGGAAAGAGAGTCACAATATCCGCAATGTCCTTGAAGGCCTGACGCTGCGTATCAGGAGATTCGGTTCTGAGGAGCATCATTATATAATTTATATGTAGTTTTCACATTATATAAAATACGCACGGAAGAGCATATTTCATCAACTTGTGGCACCATTTCTCGAGTTTTGGTGGGATGGAAGCGAGCAGGAGTTCCAGCTGCATAACCCTTTCTTCCCCATTTCCGAAGCAGGACTTGATTTTCTGGGCCAGGACATGTGGTCCCAGGCCAATACTGTATGCGGCGCGGTTGGCCTGCATCTCGAGAACCTTGCCCAAGGAGGTGTACACTCTATCCAAAGTGCGCCCAGGGGAAGGAGACAAGAAGCCGTTAAGCATAAGGGCCCATCTTCCTCCATGAGAATGACTCTCTATCTTCGCGACTGCGCTGTTGGAACTGGGATCCCAAGGGACAAGTGCATCGGAAATATGGGTGGTGGCCATTCACAAGTGGGAGTCGGCTGGGATGGTGGTGGGAGCAAAGGAAGAGTAGTGGGAGCCGGCACTTGAAGAACACAGCCCACATCCACAGCCTGTCATGTCATACAGCTTCTTGCCGGTTCACTCGTTCCGATGATCCGAATGCACAAGCTGTGAGGCATGCTGTTGAACGTGTTCTTTGAGTACATTCTACTAGTCTAGATTTTCTATCTTCCTTTTTTTCAGTCTTCAACCCCGCCAACAATCGTAACACAATTATTTATTTATTTATTTTGGGCTTTTGCCAGACGCTCGTCTGACATTCAGTATTAATCTTACTGGGCAACCTATGCCGCAGCACGCAATGGGAAAGCACAGCACGATAGACTATCTTTGGGCTCAAAAGTCGCATATTAGGCAAATGGACTCAGCCTGTGTCGAACGTGCGACGGCAGTGTGCCTCCAAGATAGTCCAAATAGCCAAGCCATTAATACCCTGCGCAGGTGTGAACCATTTCGTGTGTAGCCTTCTTGTCGGTGTGGAAGGGGGGGATGGACCGCTCGTCGACTACCCCTTTCCCCCTATCTCTTCGCTTAGCGTACGGTACATCGGCCATCGGGCCGTCTATTTGTTTCGTACGTACACATGTCATAATATCACCTTTTCACCCACGAACCACCATCTACGTCGCGGCCAGTGACTTGAGTACTCCAACGCGAGTACGCCGCCAGTGAACACATTCCACCTGAGCACCAGAATATCACCCTCACCGAGTCTTTTTGCCTTGCACCCGTACCTCACGCCCACACGGCATATTCCCCTATTCTCACTTGATTTCCATTCCACGCCTTCACACGTCATTTCTGGGACCATTCGTTGACTTTCTGCTTCACCCTTGCACCCCATATTCCGGAGTTCCGACCCACCTTTCTGTCTACCAACCCCGAACTCCGTTCTGCGACATCAGCCAGGATGGAATTAGCTCGAGTTAATACTTTTCATTGATGTATACAGGGTTCTCTAACCGGAAATACTATCCTTCTGCGCGGTGTTGTCGTGGAAAAAGGAGAAGAACAAAATAATATCATGTCTCTGGAGCGGATCGAACACCCGTCTCACTGATATATACAGAACATTGAGGGATTTACACGGATCTACACGGACTCCGTGTGGGGTTGATGATCTCAATATCTACGGCTGGGAGTTGACCCGAGGGGATGGCGAGATGTTTATCGTTTTACACGCAGGAGCAAAAAATCTAGAACCCACCATGGGTTAACAGCCAATACCCCGGCCGCGTGATCTATGTGTCGCTGGCAGGGGTGTATTGATATTGTCTCCGTCCGTTGGAGGACATGAAACAGACCTCTGAGTGGAAAAGGCATCGCCGTGAAGCATGGAACTCGACATCGGTTTCTATGTGCAAGGATTAGCTCCAGACATAATTGACTACGGATGCCTACGCTCCTCAGGTGTGCAACGGATGGCCCGAGTCCGCTGCAGTGATTTCTCAGGTAATCAACAAAGGCATGATGTTCCTGGACTGAAGAGCTTCGGAAGTCCCAAGTCCCAGGGAATAATCAACATCGCGGTGCAGCGCATAAGTCGCACTGCGAACAAGGTCTAATCATTTTTCGGAACAAAAAAGAAATTGACGCGATAAGACCGAATCTGAAATCCAACGGGCTTCTTCCTTCTCGGAATCGTGACTATCCAATGCTCCAGTGAGATCATAGACGTGGCGCACACCACGGCTTCCAGCAAAGGAAAGCTTGGTCCAGAGGATTTATTGATGGGCGTGAACGGCCATGGGGCGAAAATGAAACTTCGGCATTGGACTTTCAAGGTCATTGAAAATAAACCCCAAAAACTTGCCAAAGAGATACGTAAAGAACTTGAAAAAGAAACACACCAACGGGATCCCGATATCTGAGCCAGGTGCAGCCCGCGCGTAATCAGGTCTGTGCCATAATTGAAGGGGAAAGTGAAGTGTGCTAGAGACCGTATGACTGAACTGGTTAGTGGCTGAGCAATTATGCGATGTGGGTTCCGAAGAATGGAGAGATTTCATCTGAGGACGACAGAACACAGAAATGGGCACGGTTGAGAACAGGGGGAGAAAAATAAAATCTGCGTGGAGCATATCCTCGGACGGATCTGATGTGCTCATGGGAGCCGTGGACCAATGAGGGAAGTGAAGCCATTTGCAAAATAAATGTCATCACAAAGACTCAGACCCCGAGTGCAGCTGCCCGCTCTCCAAAACACAGTGCTGGTCATAGATCAACGCGATGGCGAGGGTCTGCCGTTTGGTCGTGAGAGCTCACACGGTGACGCACGTACCACTTGTCTCCAGCATGATCAAGCACTTTCTGCACCGGTATCTGGGAATTTATCTACGCGTGAATTCAGCGGACCCAGCAGGAAGATGAATCGAGTACCCAAGCAATATACCGCGCTCAGTGCTCAAAAAGCTGGAAATTGGGGGTATAATTCAAACGCAGCAAATCGCGACGGGATACGGAATTTACATGAAAGCGGCCACTAGCGATGTCGTCAACTTCGTGGGTACGCTGAGTGAGAATACGGAACAGCACACTAACGACAGAAGTGGTGGACATCGGGGAGGATGCAGGGACGCAGGTACAGGTACAGGTTCTCCGTGCCGCAGTATAAAGGTATAGACTTCGGCGGGACGTGGGCAGGAAGTAGGCTAATAGGCGGATTGCCCGAATTCCGGAATCCCAAATATTAATGGAAACCAGAAAACACAACAGGTCGGAAGGCGGAAGGCGAGGTGGGGGGACGAACCGAAGATGAGCCGATGGCTGCAGACGCAGCCGCACACTGGAGCGCGGAGACCGGAGGACGCTGGTGTCGACGTGCGTCTTAGTGCGAGAAATTGAATGGTAGGAGCATTTTTAGTTTGAACCGTGCACGGCAGCCCCAGCCCCAGCCCCAGCCCGGCGGAAAAGACGCCGAAACAGAAGAGTGTGACTGAGTAGGGGATGAGTAGGAGCAGAAGGAAGGCTGAAGATTGACGATACGGAACACATATGACCCAGACGAGCAGTGGGTGGGTGGTACTGAAGCACGATAGCGGAGTTGATAAGACATAATCGGATGCGTGCGCTGCTTCGTTCAGGATGATGGGAAGGACAGGGAAGAGAACGAGGCAAATGGATCGTAGTGGGCGTTAGGATGGAGCGATACATCGAAAGAAAGGAGCCCAAGAAGATAAACATGCAGGTGTTCAGGTAGAATAATGAACGAGGCGCTACCGGTAATGTTTGCAAGAGGGTTTCACGGCATTGGAATCAGGGTCCAGCGAGCTGCGATGGCCGCCGTAGGCCATGGCGGGAGAGAGGAAGAGATGCAAGAGGTGGCGATGCAGGACTGTCACGCACAATTCGGGCCGACTGATCCGGCCTCTTCCCTTCTCCTTTCTTCCTCTCACCGCCGTCTTCATTTTCTTACCGCAGAATGCGCGCACTGACTTGGACACCCGAATCCATGCCAGATCCATGGGTAGAACTTGAAGGCGCTAGAGTCTCAAGTGCGAGCTCCGAGTCGTCATCGGCGGGCGGAAAGAGGCGCGAGTGCGGGCGTGAGTTAGCATTTGGGGATGGGGTGGGGTGGCCGAGGTGAAGTGGTGCGTAACCATCTAGATCAGCCCTCGTTTTGACTAACAGACCGGGAGTATGGGCCACATACACACGCCGCTCGCGTTCCTCCACGCCACTCCACGGCGTCTGCTTCTCGGTGATGCTGGTAGCATTCTCCCCAGCCCTTCCTTTATCGCTACTGATTTGAACTGGATCTACTCAGGCTTCTTTTTTCTCTCTCTGCCCTGCCACGTCGCCGCCGCCAACTCCCACCCCCGCGATCCGTTCCTACTCCGCACTCCTCGCCATGCACTTGCAGATGTACTCCACGATTCTGCCCGCTCCACACGCGTGACCCGCACCTCGTCGCTGTCCTGTGTGCGCCGCTCTCGCCGCCCGCATGCGCACTGCTTCTACTGCACACGCGTCCGCTTTCCCTCAACCCTTCCGGACTATCTTTGCGGTTGTGGTGCAAGCCTGCTTCCCCTCACTCTGCCCCCGCACGCGCAGTACATATAGTTCTCCCGGTGCTCGCGCATGAGTGCGCGACCTGCCCCTGACGGCGCGCCGATACCCTCACTGTTGCATGCCACTCCATCTCACTCCTCTCTCGCTCTGTGTGCGATCCGCATTGTATGCGCTCTCTGTTCCCCGCCGTATCGATGCGCATACCTTCCGCTCCCGTCTCTCCCGTCTCTCCTCGGGCTCCTCCAGACCCTCTCTGTCGCTCTTACTTGCGTCTTGCTGAGCCAGGATGTATCCCATCCCACCTCTATCCAAATCATGCCTCCTACGGTCTTTTTGCTCAGTCTTGCTCTTCGTCTTGTTCTGGCCTCTGCGCGGCATTCTCACTCGCTGGACTCCGCCTCCTGAAGCCTGATTTGTGCCGGCACTCGCCTAGGACTCTTCTGCTTCTCAATCCCCGTCTCCTCCTCAATCGAGTTCGCGCTCGGATTATGAATAGCACTCGGGCTCCTCCGATTGAGCCAGTGAGTCAGTGAGAAGTAAGTAAGCCTTGCGAACGACATGGGATGGTCCATTTTTTGCACTCGAGATGGACTCCGTTCCATGCGCACCTCGCGAGTCCGTTCGTCCAGCTGACATTCTGTCTGTCCGTTCGCTTGTTCCAGTCCTAAATCTAACAAGTTATATATCCGTAGTTCAACCCCTCCGCGCAATTCGCCCGCTGACCCTAGATCTACAAGGAACGCGATGGGGAATAGGGACCGTACGCGTGGTGACTAGATATATCCGGGGGTGAGCTATGCGATGATCAACATTTCCGCTAGCGCTCTTGAAGTCGATATCGTACGTCTGTCTACAGCACGTCGAATCATCCACGTCTTCGACGCATCTTCACTCCCATTCCTTGCCAATAAGTAAAATCAATATTTTCCCGCGCTTGTGCATGATGCGTTCCCGGCTGCTTCATTCCACCAATCTCGCGCGGCATTCTGCAACTGGAGCACGTCCACCTGCGTGACAACACAGAACAAGAAGGACTGAAAAAATTGGTAGTTCATTGTCCGATGTTCCGAAGGCAAAGCGACCGCGCGCTCTCCAATGTAAGTGTCGAAGCAAACTTACCAAGCATCGGCTAAAGTACTGAACCATAGTAGGGAAATGACCGGCCCGATCATGCCGGTATTTTTCTTTGATAACTCGTTAGACAGGAATCATCGTGGGTCCATGGCGCCTAGGCGTATGGTGGGGAATTCACGTAGCAATCATGTGCTTCAAGGAAGTTGCGAAACACGAAGCCGTTAAACCGGAATTGGGATGTAGATGCGGGGCCGCGTGTACACATCGAGAACAGATAGGGTGGCTGAGTGGCCGTGTGCAATCCATGGGTGAATTCATCCAAATCCAATCCACTAATTGTTCGATACCTGGGAGAGCTTGAAATGAATTAAAGGTCACTGAACGAGAGAAGGTAGAAAGCACGGATTCGTGACCTGTTGTCTACTCGTTATTCAGAAGATTTTCTGATGGATCTGAACCCACGAACGGAGCATTGGGTGTGATTGAATACCAGCATATGAGTTAACTCGAAGCTTAGAGGGGTTGAAATACATGCGTGCCTGGAATGTGTCTGAAACCGGAAGTGCGCTGCGAGTCAAAACTCAAAGGAAATTCAGGCAGTATAAGTGCTTTCTTGCATATCCCGGGCTGCGAACACTCGCGCCAATTTGTTGGTATGGATTTGGGATATCTGCTCGAGGGTAGCCGTAGCGGTGAGTAAACTACAGGAGAGGAACAGGGTCGGCAGACTGGACCAAGGGAGACGAATACAGTCATGTGCGAAAGGATCAACGAGACGCAGACACCTCTGGATGGTCGACGGGCTTATTGAGGAAGCCAGGGTGAAGGTCGATGCCGAGGAACAAGTGACAAATAATAGGTTACATGGATTCAGGGTCGACTGCGGGCACACTCAAGTCAGACCCAGGAGATCTGAGAGCCTAGATGCGATTCGGATTTGTGGCAGAGGGTTGGAATAAAGGACGAGCACGTGTGCGTACATGTTCTGCCACGAAATCAGAGCTAACTTGACGGTGAGGACTAAATCTCGAGTGGATGAGTCGAGTCAGTGAGTCCTCTCTTAGTCGCTGGGCGAACGCAACGGGGTGATCTTCCATTTGGTCAACGAGACTTGCACGGCCACCTACATACCATTTTCTGCAGTGAAATCAGAGACTTTACCTGTGGGTGAATGCGGTTCAGAGAACTTCCCTGCGAGTGAATGCAGCCGACCCAAGAGGAAGAGGAATCGAATTGCACACTGCGCTCAGCGCGGGGGGAATCGTGATCATGATGTATATAAAAGCAGCCCCAGTCGGAGCCCCCAGTTGGCTTGAATTTGAGTGGCGAGTAGGAGTAAGAAAAGTACGAATGCGAGTGCG
Organism: Mycena leptocephala; assembly: GCA_029378395.1. Lineage (NCBI taxonomy): Eukaryota > Fungi > Basidiomycota > Agaricomycetes > Agaricales > Mycenaceae > Mycena > Mycena leptocephala. The sequence goes on along the minus strand of JARJLF010000511.1, from coordinate 113,730 downwards.
AGTAGCCGTTGAAGGGCCATGCCAAGCTAGGTTAGGATGAGATGGTAGAGAGCAAGAGAATTAAACAGAGTGAAATTGAAGGACGAGAAAGAGCAGGAAGTAGTAAAGGGAGGGACAGAATGGGATGGGATGGGCAAAAGGAGGAGAAGATGACGCGGAGCGGCGGGTGGGTGGTAGTGAAACGTGATAGTGGTAAATGTGCTAGTCTCTCCTAGACAGACGCTTCAACAATATTTGACGTCGTACCTCCGTTTGTTGAATGGTCAGGCAACAGATGCGCATGGGTTGGTTTTGCAAGCGCGAGATCCATTGTCGGCCGGAGTAAATGTAACCGGAGGTTTATGCCGTATCTGACGCTCGAGAGGTGTGTTGGCGTCAGCGTCGGAACCGGCGGGACTTGGAGAATAAAATCCGGGGGAGGCAGGAGGGAGGGAGCGGTGAGAGAGAGATGGATAAAGCAATGGGTGGAGCCTGCTGAATGTCCAAAGTCAATGCTGCAGATATTGACCCGTACTTGCATCCGGCGTGCATCGGCGACATTATGATTGCATTGTATCAACGTGGATTGCAACTAGTAATATTGGAAAGACATATGCGATAGGTAGGCGGCGGTTCAGCAAAGGTCTCCAGTTAGATTTGATGGACGGATGAGTGAACTGCGTCGGGTGTGCGTTGGTGGGAGAGAGAAGAGCAAGATGACATCATGTGGTGATGCAGCACGGAACACAAATCCGAGTCCGGCCGGAATCTACATCTGGAAAACCCCACATGCCTACAGCGAGCGATGTAGAGGCCCGTAGAGCAGTAGAGCCATAGCTATGTACCCCTCTATCATAGAGGTCCATAGAGACCATAGGATGATAGAGCCATAGAGCCATAGAGCACCATAGAGCGACATAGGGCACGTAGTTCTACCATCGCCTCGTCAATCTACAGAGCTCCTGCCTTTTTCAGTGATTCAGTGGCCGGATATCGTCGCACAAAAAATGGCAGGAAATAGAATAAATATTTATTGGCCACGCCGACTACTGGTTGTCCATTTGCAGTACATAAAAAATTAATTGGAACCGGCAGTAGATGTAAACAGATGCATGGGATACATCGCGCGCTTGGGTTGCGCCTTCTCTGCTGGACCCTCAGAAAGCATCCTGCCAATAAAGCAGTGGTAAGAAAGATGTTGTTGTGTCGTGGATAGGTCTACGTACCTTGCTTTTGTGAGCATGTCACGTAGAAGTGCGGTCGCCAGATTCTCGGGGTAATTGGGCAGCGAGTATTCGGCGATCCACGCCTTGATGAATTCCAAGGAGGCTTGGTGGACGACAGCATATGCCTCCGTGGAAAATGGGGCCTGCTTCACATCATATTCACCTGTCTTCCATCGGTTTATCGCACATATAACCTGCTACCAGTTAGTCCGATAATATTGTGAGGAAAGAGATGAAAAATACCGCGTCAAATAGGAAGGCCATCGTTTCTACCGGCAGTGTATCCGCGTCGACGAAATAATGAGCACGCCGGTTCACGCCCTGCTTGGCAAAAAAACCTCGATTGAGAAGTTGCTGAAATATCGGGTGGCGGCATATGGCTGCGACCTCGGCCGTTTTCTTCGGATCCTGGAAGAAATTAAGTCATTGTTTGCGAGGCTACAAAGCACGAACCTCGTTCATGAAAGTCCCTTGTAGATCATCCACAAGCTGGCGATTGGCTTCCATTGCGGTACTAATGTTCCCCGGGGTAGGATCAGCCAAGGAATCTAGCTGAATGAAGCCGTAGGCAGCAGGGACGATCTTATCAGCGATAGCTATGATGTTTCCTCGAACCTGCGAGATCCGCGAATGAATCTGGTAGTCGTGTAGTCAACGTAATATTAGAATATTGGGGTATGACTCACAAGATTGCTCTCTTCAGGTGTCCGTTCTCCGACATCTTCAGGATCAAGGCCCAGCCGGTCACAAGCATCCATCCAGGAGTTGTCGAGGAGGTACTGGATGTCATCGTCATCGGCACTTGGATCCCCGGAAGGGCTAGCCATAGGCCAAGGAATCTCGGTCGTAACGGCCTTCTGAATGGGGTCGTAAGCTGTGCGCACAATACGCTGGCGGTCGATGTCGACATCGTGAATGCTGCGTGATTTTTGTTTGCGGTTACGCTTCTTCTTCCTGGAAGTCTTGTTGCGAGTGGGCCGGTGGCTGCCCGAGTCGGATTCTGTGTCCTCGGGGTCCTATTCGTAGATTAGCTGGAGGAGGGACCTTGGGATAGAAATACCTGGGTCAACGCTTTGCGCTTTCGCGTCTTCTTCCTCACGTCCACCGTGTGTATCGTCACCTGCCGTATCAAGTAAATACTCCACAAATAGCCATTTGCGATCACTGACCTCGAGTGAGCTTCTAGCATTCTCGTGTAGATCTTGCTCGTCGTCTTCACCGCCATTTGGTTGCTCCATGTTCCACGAGGCCTCTCGATACTCTCGGTCTGGAAGCAGTTAGTGGTACAAAAATTGCATAGAAAGGTACTCACCGCCAGCTTCGTCGTCGTCGTCGTCGTCCGGAAGCCCAAGCTCCGGAGATGAGGGGTCACTGCTCCCACCCAACGCTCCTGTGGACCCGCCATCCTCGCTATCGCGGCCGATGCCGCCACCCATATTGCCGCCATTGCTACCATCGTCAAACTGGTACAGAGCACCGTCAACTAGATGGAGGCAGTCAGTTCACATATACAGGCAAAGATGCGACTTACGCGATGGGGCAAATCCTTGAGTCATCAGGGTGAACTGAGCTGGAGTCATGTTGGCCAGCATCCTGCCGAAATGAGCGTCGTCCATAGGAGAAGAGCTTGGAATTGAGCTTGAGAGGGAAGAACCTGGGAGTGACCCATAGTCAGGATATCTGGGCTGGTAATTGTGCGGTACCGGCGCAGCCTCTTGACGGTGAGTGATAGGGCTCGGCGATGGTAGGTGGTGGAAGGCCGACGGTGCCGACTGCTCCTGGGGAGTTATTGCTGCTAGCGGGGGGCGCAGTGGGCTAGGTGTCATGCTGCTGAGTTGAGCTGGCTGCTGCATGCGAAGTCGAGAAGGCACTGCCGATGACGGAGGAGGGGCTATCGTTGTTTGAGTGGTTGGTGTAGACGGAGCAGAGGGGATAGTGGCGGGGGTGGGGCCGGCCGCTTTTGCAGCTGCATTCCTTTGACGTGTTGCTCTAGCCTTGTCCGCTTTTTCTGCATTTTTACGCAGTTTTTCCTCTACCAGAAAGCGTCGATAAAGGCAGATAAGAGAAGAAAAGAGACGAACGATGATTCACAAGACCCTCAGTCACTTGGGGGTTCCGTTCACCGCGCCCAACAATCTCTGGGCGGCAAGGATTGGTCGGGAATGAAAGGCGCGACATAGTGGCAAGAGAAAGAGAGTGCGGGCTGGGAAAAACAAACAAACCACCTTGAAACGCGACATGACCGCAATCGCAAGCACATGTCCGTTGCTGATGCGCATTTGAAAATAATTTGAAATTGATTCCTGATATCGCACCCTTCCACACCATGGCCATTTGCGCATTCTGCCAGCTGGATTTTTCGAGTAGCAGTCTGGTACGGCGTCACCAGCTGCAGAGTCCAGCCTGTAAAAAAAAATTCGAGACAAGCTTGGGAACGAGACTTTCAAAACTTTCGTCTCGCAGACGGCGTCAAACAAATGAGGTGCCGCAGTCGCCAGAGCTCCCGAGCGCCGACGATCTGGCTGCTATTCTCGACGAGATCCCACTGGTGAGCGGCCTTGCCTCCCAGTCGCAGCAGGACTCAGAGATTCCGGCTTCTGAGGACCCCGATCAAGATGCGTCGATTCCCACTCAACTGCCACAAGAGCGTCCAGGAATCCGCCCGCAGTGGTACAGGACTCCTGACGAGAAACTTGGGGCCGGGGCAACATACGGGCCAGGCAAGACCGCTTTCGAGATCATCAGGGACGAAGAGATTTTGAAGGGGGGGACAGTACTTGGCCCGTTTCGAGACGACGATGAATGGCAGCTAGCCAAATGGCTCATTAAGCACGTGGGCCACACGGCGACAGAAGAATTCTTGAAACTGCCCATTGTACGTCGGTGTTGTAGCATGGACAAAAAACCGACTGACCGTCTGTCGATAGATCAATGATCGCGCAAAACCATCGTTCGGAGACAAAAGGGACTTCTTCGAAAAGGTGGATAGCCTTCCTGGCGGCGTCAAATGGCATTGCAAAGTGCTTGATGTTAAGGGCGACCTGCCCGACCTCGAGAAAGATCCCACGGGCGCTACGATGCGTCGAGAGCAGACGGAATTGTGGTACAGAGATCCAGTGGAATGTGTCGCAGAGCTGATGGGAAACCCTGTCTTTCGCGATGCCATGAGATATGCGCCGGAGAGATTGTATGCAGATAAAGGGGAGACCATCGAGGTTGTGAATGAGATGTGGACTGCGAGTTGGTGGTGGGAAATACAAGTCAGTAGCATCAACCATGATACTATCAGAAGCTTACGGATTTTCTCAACAGAGGCGACTTCCTCCGGGCGCAACCATCGCACCACTTATATTGTCTTCGGATAAAACCTTGCTCTCTAACTTCCGCGGCGACAATTCGGCCTGGCCGGTTTATTTAACAATTGGAAATATTGGCAAAGAAACCCGCCGTCAAGTGTCCGCACGCGCGACGGTCTTGATTGGATATCTACCCATCCCAAAATTCGACTGCTTCGACAAGAATACGCGCTCGCTTGCGAAATATCGCCTGTTCCATCAATGCATGAAGGTTATTATGCAGTCCGTTATTGAAGCAGGCAAAACTGGCCGACCTATGGTCTGCGCGGATAGCATGGTCCGCAACGTCTGGCCTATTTTTGCTGCATATGTTGCGGATTATCCGGAGCAGTGCTTGATAGGGTGCTGCAAAGAAAACCGTTGTCCTATTTGCAAGGTTAAACCAAATCAGCGGGGCGACCACGAAGAACATCCACTGCGTGATGTGCGAGAGACCTTGTATCTCATGCAGCGCCAGCAAGCTGGGCAAAAAGACGACTCATTCGACGAGGATGGCATTCGGGCCGTCTACCCTCCGTTCTGGGCAGACCTTCCTCACTCGGACATTTTCCAGTCGTTCACCCCCGACCTCCTCCATCAACTCCACAAAGGTGTCTTCAAGGACCACCTGGTGTCTTGGTGCCTTGAGATTATCGGGAAACTAGAGGTGGATAAACGGTTCCGCGACATGCCAGACCATCACGGTGTTCGTCATTTCAAGCACGGCATATCGTCTGTGTCTCAATGGACAGGCTCGGAGCATAAAGAGATGGAGAAGGTTTTCCTGGGGTTGATTGCAGCGGGGGCGCATCCACAGATGGTCATGGCAGTTCGTGGGCTCATTGACTTCGCGTACTTCGCGTCACTCCAGTCACACAATTCGACAACCCTTCGCGCAATGCAAAATTCACTCGATACTTTCCACGCCAATAAGCAAATTTTTATCGACCTTAAAGGACGCAAGAAGGATTTCAATATACCCAAAATCCACTCTCTCGACCACTATGTCCCCCTCATTCGACTTTTCGGCACTGCCGATGGCTTTAATACAGAATCCCCAGAACGTCTCCACATCGACTACGCCAAAAATGCTTATCGGGCTAGTAATCGCAAGGACTACATTGACCAGATGACGGTATGGCTTCAGCGACAAGAATCTGTCGCGCGGTTCAGTGCCTATCTCGAATGGGCGCATCCGACATCGCCACAGCCGACAACCGCCGCCGCTACTCCTTCCTTTCTGGCCTCCGCACCCGCTGCTGCATCCAACTCCAATTCCAATCCAGATCCCTCTTCTATTGAGAAGGATTCATTGGTGATCTCTCGTCAACGATTGTCTATGGCAAAACTGCCTGCCACGCGTGCTGTCTCGGCCACCCATATTATGTCTCCCGAGGGCCACGATGCCTCTCGCTTCATCATCGCTTTGACAACGTTCTTCGGTTCCGGTTCCTCCACCTCCCGCTTCCACTTCCAGCCTCGCACCTTCGATATGTTTGGGACCTGGAAGCGTATCAGCTTCCGACTCCCGAAAATACCTGAAGTTGGCGAGCGTCATTCCACCAACCTCGTTCGTGCAACGGCCCCTGCCCCCGCAAGTCTTGACCAGCGTAAAGCTGCAGAACCTGCCCACCTCGATTTTGCTCTCATCCGCACCGGCGAGCAAAATTCATTCACGGCAGGTACAGCCCTCGCAGGTAATACTTTCTTTCATATCAATGTGACTTCAAGTTGCTTACAATGATTAAGGTCTTCGGGTTGCGCAAGTCAAGGTCATCTTCCAAGTTCCTGCGCATTATCCTGGAAAATCAGGACCTTTGGCATATATTGAATGGTTCACTCCCCTCAGAACTCCGGATCCTCTCGACGGTTATTATCATCTGACTCGATCTTCCCGCCAGCATGCCCCATATGCCGAAATCATCACTGTGGATCGCATCGTCCGGAATGCCATGCTAATACCCCAGAAATGGGGTCAGGATAAGTCTTTTCTACTTAATTCTCACTCAGATGGACACGCTTTCTGCCTCTATAAACTCGGATACGATGACTCTCTACCAAAGTAATTTTTACTCAATGTACATTGTGTTTTTGTAATGATTTTACTGTCAATGACGGCGAGCTCTGGCAAACATTTTACTGAAGTATTCTAAATGATACAATGGTCCACAGTGAGCTAAGTGGCAGGCCATATTTTGTGAATTTGTCGAGCCGAGAGCTTTCGACATCTGAAAAGGCAAGTACATCCGTTATAGGCGCCCGAATTCACACGATTTTTTTGAGCAAAGACGCGACATCCATTAGCATAGAGTAGGTAATACATAGAAAATCTAGTGGGCCCAAAAAATGTTCTCTTTGTCCTCCTCAGACCTGCCAGCTGCGAATGCACGCAACCGCTTGTGCTTGCGCTGCAGCTGGGCGGTGGCCGTGGCATAGGCGCGGATCTTCTTCATAACTTGGTCGGCCTCCCTGCGTGCTCGCTGGCGCTTCCTCTCCGTCTCTCTTGCCCTTTCCGCAGCTCGGAGGAACTATTGCAAGAAGGATGGTAAGTACGAAGTACGATAGTGGGTGTAGAAAACACACCTCCGCGCTAGGGCCTGTCGTAACGCGCCGAACCAGATTGAAGCGACGGGTAGTGGGGGCCTGGGGTAATCTTGGAATTTGGCTTGATTTCTAAATACACAGACACGTCAATGGAGCAAATAAAAATATAGTGTTGGACACGCACCAAAGGTGACGGCACGCGCCTCACTAGTCGTCCTCGACGAGCAATAACACCAAGAGGCCATACATCCGGTGTTGTGTTGTCAATGCATGGCGTACACATGGGGCTCCTGCTGCTGCTCGAAAATGACTGAGAGGGTACGGCTGCCAGTGAGATGGTACTTTGTAACCGAAGAAAAGGCTGACGTACTATGGTAAACTCGTCATCACCATCTTGGAATGGTTGAGAAGTACCAACGAAGTCTGCCTCCATATCGGTAGCGCCTTGAATGGCGGGCCCGATTCCCAATCCTCGCAGATGGTCAGGCACCCCAAATGGAAATTCTGTCTCCGGGCCTAGGAGACCCCCAAAGCCAGCAGGCAGGTCTTCACCATCTTGAAATGGTTGTGAGCTTGCAACGAAATCCATGAGGATGTGTGGAGAGAAGAGCTTTGGAGTCAAAGACGAGCGGCGAAGACAACTTGAAGTGGACTTCAAGTTGTTGCTGGGTGAGGAACTTGGAAAGTCACGGTGTCGCCGTATGGAAAGCGGTGGTATGCCATAGAGCGAGATTGGAGGCCAACATCCATAGAGAGAACATCGTCTACCGTAGACGAAGAGTCTCTATGGTCGACACGTGTCTCTATGGAGCTCTACAGCGAATCCTCGGCTCTATCAGCCGCTATCGCGTGACCGGCTATCTATGGCACGGGCCGGGCTCTATGTGCGCAAAAGGCGTTTCCAGATGTAGGGCCGCCGGACGATCCCGTCTTTCCCTTCTTCCCGTCACCACCCATTTTTCTTCCCGCAGAAGGCACACACCGACCTGGATGCGCGTCCATCGCTGGAACGGGAGCTAGAAAGAAGACTGGTCTTAGGTTTGCTGTGCCTTCCAGTGTGAGCTCCTCGTTGGGCGAGCGGATAAAATGCGCCGGGAGTTTGGGCGCGATCCTCATGGTGAGCTCGGAGGATGGAGATGCGGTTGGTGAATGGGTACGCAATCATCTATACATGGCTTCGCATTTCACGAGGTTCACATGCTTAACAGACTATGTATGCCACACACCGCTCGCAGCTCTGACTCCTTTCCCTCTCATTGACTCTTGATTCTCGATCGCAGTTGGGCTGCTTTCGGCTTCCCTCCCACCCGCCAAGGTCGACATGGACTCTCGGCATCCGCATTCCGCACTCCTGCTCCACTGCACGCTAGATGTTATATTCCGCGCCTGCAAACCCTCGCTTTCGCTCTTGCACCACCACCGGAGTTTGACGCAAATATTCACCGACCAATATTGCGCGAATAGAGGGTGTTTCTGTGGAATATAGGCAGAATGCAGCCAAAATATCGGCATGCCAATATTCTGCCACAATAGGCTGTTCCCGCGAAATATTGGCGGAATATTGGCCGCATATTGGCCGCATATTATCGACACTTTTTTTTCGACTACCATTACATCACGTTGGAAGAGAATCAAAGATAGATGTATTCAAGTTGTGCTACCACAAATGCACTACATAAATACCATGTACCTGTCCAGACCTGTCCATAAGGAATCTAGCCTGTATCTGCAGTGGGGATCAGCTGAAGTCGCGAGTAAGCGAAGACGAAATGGGGGAGACATACCATATCGCTGTTCATGATGAGCACTCCCGCGCGACCTTTATCGTCACCGCCTTCCTCCGTGCTCGGATCACAATACAGCGGAAGACGATGTGAAGCGTATGTGAACTGTCGGTGTATACGGCGCACCCGCGCCCGCACAGAAAGTTAGCGACAGTATAACGGTTCGTACGGAGAAGATACAAACCCACCTGTAGCAAATTCCGCGAGTTGTGAGTATGAAGGCAGGTGATCTACAAACAAATGACCGCCACCGAAGCCGCGGAAGATATGCAAACTTACTAGCAAATGCATCCTCGCGTCGCTGCGCGCACCAATGAGGAAAGCCAGATGTTTGCATGAGCATAGTCTAGATCTAGAATAACTCTTTAGCAGGAGGATGCAAGGAAAGGATAACCGCACCATCGATGTCACTGCAGCATACCTGTAGTCGTAAAGCCGCTGATTAACAATAACATTGTGTGCTAATTGCGGAGGCCGCTCACCGATACTGCTACTCCTTGTACCCACGTACTCGTAACCAAGGTCAAGCCTGCTCGCCGCTTCAAAAAGGGTGTGCTGTGAAATCGGGTGGAGGCCTAACCAGGAAACCTGAGAATCAATGGAAGCCGCACTAGCCAAAACAAATCAATAGGGATACGCACCGTGAGACAAATCAAACGATAAGTTGCGATGCAAGGAAGTCGGCCTGATAAATGATCAGTTTTACATAGCAATCAAGTTGGGGTGGAGAGGGCGATGGAATAAGGCGATGGAAAAAAGGAGGGACCTAGCCTGCATAAGGCACATGCGGCCATTACTTGTGTCTATGAAGGGAAGGTTCGCACCTCCTAGCGCCCGCACCTGCTTCCGTCCACCTGGTTCCCCGCGCACCGTCGTCCTTCCCCGCGGACCATCGCGCACCCGCACCCGCACCGCTTCCATCCCCCACAACGTCGATGCTCTGTCCATGGGCATCCACGTCACACCCGCTGCAGATCTTTCCTTTGTCTTTCTGTTTAACAATACGCACCTAAGTCGCGGCCATTGCACCTCACGTCCGTGTAACCTGCTTGGAGTGCTAGAACACACGATGTATGCTGCTAAGAGGTAATTGGGGTGCAATTTGGGCCTCAAGACGCGTCGAGACGGCTGAGACGCGGCGATCTTGGTCGAAAGTGGGGACAATCATAGAGCGCGCAATTTGCATGATATCAAGTAGAAAAGTGGGGTGGGGCTAGAGAGGTATGCAAGGAAGACAATTCCAAGAGTTGGGGAGGAAAGAATGAGTTGTGAGAGAGCAGTCGATGCCGCGTCATTTGTGCATGGAGGGAGGAAGGACGGCATGTGTCATTATGTAAGCGACGGTGCCAGAAAACCACGAAGTCCGAATTCTCGAGAAGTCCAACTGCAACGAATATATCAATAATATGTGGGTTAAACGCCGTGTATTCGTGAAATAATGGTGTCCCAATATTTGAGACAATATTCCGCCAATATTCCGCCAAAACACCATGTATTGGCAAAATATCTGCGAATGAAAATTCGCCTCAAACTCCGGTGCACTGCCCTGCGCACGCATCACCCCGGATCTTTTTCTGGCAGTCCGCCAGACGGCAACCTTCGATGTCGTCGGCACTTTTGTTCCCTCAACCTCGGAACCTCACATGGCCCATGCCCTGTGCCTGGACAGTGACTTCGGCGCCCGCCCGCAACCGCACTGCTTCTACATACTAGATACAAGCCTGTACTCGACTTTGATTCTGCGCCCGCACTCACGGTGTGTCGAGCTTCCACCACACATCCGCCGAGCTCGCACTTCTGGCTCCCGCTCTTCACTGTGCACTTCATGTGCATCATCCCCACCTCTGTACTGTGCGCCTCCCACGCCTCCCCTCCCCATCCCTTCTCCCTCCACCCCAGTCAGCCTAGTCTATAGATCTCGCTATTGCCCCCTTTTTCTTCTGCTTTCTGTGGTACTAGACTCCGACAGCCAGGCTGCCAGTCCCCTCAGTGCTCTTAGCTTTCGTCCCTCTTGCTTATCCTGACATGTATCCATCGATATCACACCATTCATTCTTGCCTCCCCCTCCGCACTCAAGGCTCACCGGGCCCGGACACTCTCGCTTTTACTACACTTTAATCTCGACTTTGGACAACTGTAGTACCTCTTGCGCTATGCTCGCACATATAGCAGCCGCAGTCGCGATAGGCTTGTCTACTAATTGAGATGAAATTTAATTTCTTTCTTTGGCTTGTACTCTTGTTCGCACATCTCGTGTGTTTGTGCACCTCCTGCGCACACATCTTGTCCCAGTCATTGTTTTGCTCTCGCTCATTCATGCACACGTGTTCTGAATTCGTTCTTTTTGTCTGCTTTCTGGTTCTATATTCATACTTCAAGCCCTGTTCAAGGCTGCCTGCTTATGTGCAATTCGACTGTCGGTCGATGCCGGCGATGTTTAATCCACTGTAATTGCCGTGGATGGACCAGGTCCTTGCCCTCGTTCTCCCTTCTCTCTCTCCATCTCCGCCAACGCCCCAGCTGCCACCTCCATGGTCCGCGTCCCTACTCCATATTTTCCCCCCTTGCTTCGGGTTCCAAGTGGTGCTCGCTCCACTCGCACCCCGCGCGCTGCTTGTCTCGATCCTGATCTCGCACCTTTCCTCGCGCTCCATAATATGCCCCATCCCTGTTCCAGTATGAATGCACTAGCCAACTTACTGTTTAGCCGATTCTTCCAATGCTAGTCTGCCAAACCACTCGTGCTCCCGGCTTTTTGCCTTTGTTTCGATTTCATGTCTGTATCTCCCACTAACATCGGCACATGATTATCCGTTCTTGTTCTCGGTGATGCGTCCGTGCCTCCTCTGTGCACCGCAATCAGGGCCAAGCGCGGAGTCAGCTTGAGCCTCTGTCTCCTCTTTATGCCTCACTGGGAGAAGACTTTGACCAGACCTCTTGTGAACGAGGCAGAAGGTGAGGGTCGGGATGACCTTGTAATCTCCTTGCACTCTTCCTTACACAGCAGTTGAGATTAGTATTCTTGCGCCTTGCACCTCGCGTGTTCTGAGTCTGTCTATCGTCCCTTCTGTCTGCTTCTACTTATACTTCTGGATATACTTCTAATAAATTCTACATTCCAATTTCCAGGTTCCAATCCTGCTCTCTGAGGTTGCGCTCATGTGCAATTTGACCACCCACGCCGTGCTGGTGCTGACTGTAACAACACTAGTTCACTGGAATCCAGCCTCCAACTCCCAGACTCGAGGAAAACTGTATGCATGTTGAGGCATGGTTATATATCCGGGCGCCCGGGGTCTCGTTAACATCCACACTAGCGTTAGCGCTCGCATTGAAATTAATATCTGGCTTCGGTACACCGAGTTTAATCATTAATTACCCAGGTGCCCTTGCCCTTGCCCTTGCCCTTGATCATAACAACTGTGGCTCTCCATCCCCCTCCTGTCTTTCTACATTAATCTAATCCTCCGACCCGCTTGCTAATAAATGAAATATGCCGATGTTGTAGGACTCCGCAGATCGCACTACAAATATTTAGAGTTGGGGCGCAGCTGAGGGAGCTGTCTGGCGAGCGAAAGGTCGTCCAGAGATAGCAGCAGTCCGAATGGTGTAAACCTACACCAACGTCTTGATATTGCGACAGAAATCTGATCGCTACAAGACGTTGTATCCCTTGAGAAATCTACTTGGGACATAGGTTTCCTGTAATGCTAGAGTTAACTATATTCAATAGAAAACACGTACCTTCTCTTACACTATCAACGTAAGCAAGCTGTTAAGAGAGTCTTGCGCAACGTCCGTGGTGGAACGAGATAAGTAGTAGAAGTGTTCTTATTCGGGTCTCGGCCTGGCACTATACTACGTACATGAAACGTAATACTAAACATGTAAGCGCGCGCTTAAGCAAAGTCGTAAAGATTTAACGGGTAACATAGAAAAGAAAATATACAACTGACGGTTGCACACCAGTAAGTTGAGGGCCGTTACAGATGTGAATGTTCAGCATCCACTTGGTTCCTGCTTGATCTCCCAGGCAATAACCTTTCAGTGTCGAATGTGATAGACTTCATGAACTCCAACAAAATTCAACTGGAACATGAACGAAATATGTAACAAATGACGTCCATTTCTACAGCAGAATACATGTTATCTACACTTCGTGATATGCGACAAGTCTTTCCAACTCTTCTGCCTCGGGCACTTTATCCAGGTTGCGGTATGTCAATGCAAGATTGCCCATAATCCAAATGGTGTCTGGATGATCTTCACCCAGGAGCTGCCTATACTTCTTAAGGGCCCCAGCACAAAGCTCTTCCGCTTTCAGGAACTGGCCTAGATCATAGTATGTCCCTGCCAAATTGCCCATGGCCCATAGAGTGTCAGGATGGTCTTCACCCAGAATTTCCGACCGCTTCTCGAGCACTACAACCGCCAGGGCCTCTGCATTGTGTAACTGGCCTAGGCCGTGGTATGTTGATGTTAAAATACCCATGGTCCATAAAGTGTCTTGGTGATCTTCACCCAGAAGTTTCCTCTGCCTATCTAACACTGAAACCAAGAGTGTCTGTGCCTCCTCAAACCGACCCTGGGCGCGATACGTTGATGCCAGATAACACGTGGCATTTAGAGTGTCTGGACTATCTTCACCCAGAAGGTGCCTCTGCTTGTTGAGCACTACAAGCCGGAGTGCCTCTGCCTGTGTCAATCGGCCTAGCTGTGTATATGTCTCTGCCAGCTTGCACATGGTAAACAGAGTGACTGGATGATCTTCACCCAGATTTTTCCTCTGCATTTCCAGTGCTGACATTCCAAGCTCTGCTGCCTTCTCATACTGGCCTAGATCGTAGTATGTCGATGCCAGGCCAACAATGCTCTGCAGAGTGTCTTGATGATCTTCTCCCAGAATGGTTCTTCGTTTCTGAAGCACTGCAGCTCCCAGAACTTTTGCCTGCTTCAGTTGCCTGACTTCATAATAGGACCTTGCCAGAGCATGCATAGCATCCAGGGTATCTTCATGATTCTCACCGAGCTCCATCTCCTTTTCATGGAATGCATGTTTACGCTCCTTCAGCTGATTCAGCAGTGTTTCCGTAAGAGGAGCTGAGCTTCGATGCTGTGCAATCACTGTTCCACTGGTCTGTAAATTTCCCGAGGGTTGGAATTAACAAATTTCAGCCACTTGGAATATATTTTATGCACTCACTGAATCTCCACGTAAATGTGAACTTTGACCAGCATCTAGGCCAGGCTGAACATTCCCGGTATCGTGAAGATCATGATCCTAGCTATGCTCAGTCTGACACATTTTTCAAAAGAAGAAATACTCTTACAACTTGTCCAACGCAATCCTGACTCTCATCTCCTGAGTTGTATGAAATATCGTCTTCAACTGAGTCGAGACCGGAATTGTGGCTCCATGCATCACTATCATCCTCGCATAGTGAATCTAGTTCTTCTGAATCATCGAGTTGCGGGTGATCCGAGTGGAGACTATTTGTGGAATTGGTTTCACAGCTCAATTCTGCCAAGTTATTTTCAGGTGCATCTTGGTTGGCTGAGGTTGTGTGTTGCCTGTTCCCATTGAGGCCATTATTGACACCTTCCACACCAAATTTTCAACTGACTTACCCATCGACCACGAGATTCAACTCCGCCTTTTGATAACTACTTGGCAGGATATCTTCAAAGATGGTCGCTGCAAATGCGCAAGAATTGGGAAGGAGCTCTTCAGCACGGGGCCTGGAGAATATTCATCCATAACAGTTATGGAGAGAATTAATTTACACACCTTCGCAATATCTGAACGAAATCACAGCACCCTCCAAACCACGGTTGAAGGGGCCAATCCTCACGATTGAGTTTGCCAAGCCAGTTCGAAAGCCCGATGAGAATAGTAGTGGCAAGAAAGTCAACACCATCATAGTCGAATGGTGGTTCTGATTCGTTGGCAGGGCCCAGCGCTAGGATGTCGACCCCGATGTCCTTGAGCACTTGGGTCATTAGACCACATAACTTTTTCGCAACATCAGAGTGTACGCTCCCCGACTCGGACCAAAATCCAGGTAGGTCAAGTATCCCCCCGAGGTATCGGATGCACATGGCCCTCAAAAAGGTTGAAGATCCACTTGAATGCTGGAATCAGAAGGAATTCACCTGATGGATCTATCACTCACGAGCAATCATGTTCAACAATTAAACGCTCAATCACGCTGAGTCCCCCAGTGTCACAGGTGGTGAGTAATAGGACGGTACTGTCCTTCAAGATAGTTGAGACTGTGGTATCAGCCAAGCATGTTGCAGCCAATGTTTGCCAAAATGTCCACTCGTCTTCTGGTGGACCATGGTCACGATTCCATAACACTGAAATGGCTTCTGTTGTCGTTGAACCTTCCATATATTTTGCTTTGAGAAAATAAGCCCCAAGCCCCGGAAAGAGCGTCACAATATCCACAATGTCCTTGAAAGACTGACACTGCGTATCCGCAGATTCAGTTCTGAGGACCATCATTAGATGCGGTTTTCACATTATATGAAATACGCACGGAAGAGCATATCTCATCAACTTGCAGCACCATTTCTCGAGTTTCAGCGGGATGGAGGTGTGCAAAAATTCCAGCTGTAGAACCATGTCTTCCCCGCTTCCGAAGTGGGACTTGATTTTCTGGGCCACAATGTGCGGTCCCAGTCCAAAACTGTATGCAGTGCGATTGGCCTTTGTCTCGAGCACCTTGCCCAAGGAGGTGTACACTCGATCAAGGGTGCGACCCGGGGAGGGAGACAAGAAGCCATTTAGCATTAGTGCCCATCTTCCTCCCTCAGGACGATTCTCTTCTGTCTTTGTAACCACCTGGGTGGAATGCGGATTCCAAGGGACAAGTGCATCGGAAATATGCATTGAGGCCATTCACGAGTATGAGGATGGGTGTGGGATGGTAGTGGGAGCAAAGGAAGGGTAGTGGGAATCGGCGCTTAAAGAACACAATGCACCGACTCAGCCTGTCATGTTATTATCATACAGCTTTTCTTGCCGGCACACTCGGCCCGATAATCCGGGCTGTTGAATGCGTTCTTCGCGCATTTTACTGTATGCATGGCACTCCCGTCGTCAACACCGCTCCTTTTTTCAGTCCTCGGCCCCGCCAACAGCTGTAACACATCCTTTTTCAAAACATTCGCCAGGCATGAGATTCAACATGGCTTGGTCTTTTTTTAGTTCATGTCTCGTCAGAAAATTATGCCTCCAACCTGATCAATCGTTCTTTGAGCAGATGCCTCGTCGGCTGTGCAATTGCCCCATGCTACTCGGGTCATGTACCATCTTGACTTGCACCCTTCTTATTATTCCTGTCTGCATTTCCATTTATATATGCCAACTCCCTGGGCAGACTTCGCCGCACAATTGCAGGAGACAGCGCTTGGAGCTTGGACTGCAATACATTTCAGGTACAGAGGAAACCCAGAATAACTTTCACTCGACATTTCTCCGGCCTCCAAGTGAATTTTTGGGTAAGAGCTGCTCAACAGACCTCCCAACAATTCCTCAGTTCCGCAGAACAAAAGGCAGGGTTTTCACTTTTGCCTCTGGTCGAGCTTGCGAGTCTGTCTGATTTTCTTTCGCACGGTGAGCCGGAGTGATTACGGCTGATAGGGTCCCTTTTGACTGTACATGTTCAATGGAGGGGCGCCAAAATATCAAAGTCAACCGTTAATCCCCTGGGGCGGAGTTGAACCGCCAAGTCCCTAAGGCAGGAGGGAAAATCGATGAACCAAAACTAAACCCCAAAAATGGGGGTGGAACGCATGCCCTCGAGGGTATGTACTTCGAAGCCTCGCTGTGGACATGGCCAAACCTTGAGACAGAAAATTTGAAATGCAGGAATATATCAAAATTGAGTTCAGCATGGGAGATCATCCGTGGAACACAAGGAAAGCGAAGTGATTCTGGAAATAAAGGTCATGGCAAAGTCAGACGGAATCGAACCACCAGCACTCTAAAAAATTGCGCAAGGCGTGGCGGCGGTACCTTCCTCGGTCAACGAGGAATTGCACAGTGACACACCCTGTATACTGCGCTTGGCGTTCACGGGCCAAGAAAATTGCTTGCACAGTGTACGTACGCAAATCATCGCCTTGATCGACCTCGCATCAACCCGCCGATCCACCCCGCCTCGAACGAGCAGGAGCGCGACGGTATTTGAGTGGACTCCGTCTCAGATTCAGATGAATTAAGCATCATCGCATGCACTCGGATGAACTTGTGGGTGCAGGTACGTACGTATGTGTGTAGGCTCGAATCCAGCCTGTCTATGAAAGCAAGCTTGTTGATAGACAGGCTGGTCGATCTGAGTTTGAATTACCAATACAAAATAGTTACCAAAAAAGGTTATTGGTGTATTCCTTCTTCTGTGGGAGATCTTAATAAATTTTTACATCAGCGTGTTCGGAGCATTTCATGGAGCCTATTCCGGCTTATCCGAGGGCAAACCAATAGGACTTGGGTCTACCAGGTGAGAATTTATCTATTTTGTCGTTGTTTGGCTCTGACGTCACTCACTCGGAAACCACTCTTGACTTTCCGCCGCAACGTGGCAACCTAAATGCGGAAATTTGGTGGCGGCGAACTTCGGCACATTTGATGGCCGCTGCCTGCAGCACACATTGCCCCCTCGACATGTATACCGTTGGCTCTTCATTCAATGCTTTATTGGTGTAGTGGTTATGTACTCTCTATTTATGTAAGGGTATTCCTTTTGTTCGTGGTTCGATTCTCTGCAAGGCCATTTTTTTCTTTCTTTTTTCCCCGTGTATATTCATTTAGTTTCCAACAACGCCTGCGACCCTCAGTAAGCATTTGGTATCTGGCTAGCGCTGAGAGTTCCGAGGTTTGGTGGCTGTAAGGTGTTCTGGTAAAGAGGCATTCGAATTTATTTCGTGATTTTTTAGCCCAGATTTTATTCAACTGGTCCAAATGCTCTTACCAATTAATTGCCCAAACTTATGCTAAAACCCATAAAAAAGACCCATTGGACAGAAAACCTGTCTGTGGCCCAGTGGGACTTTGAACTTTGGTAGATGACATGCCGAAAGTAACGGCCATCAAAATGCGCCGAAGCCCGCCGCCATCAAATTTCCTGATCTGGATGTCACGTTGCGGCGGAAAGTAAGCAAGTGTCGGAAACGCGGTCCGGAATAACCTTTTATGGCAACTATTTTGCATTGTTAATTCAAACTCAGATCGACTGGTCTGTCTATCGACAGGCTTGCCTCATAGACAGACCAGTCACTGGTCTAGTATGTGTGTTGAGTCCCATGTGCAATGTGCGTTTGAGATGCAAGCTCCCTCTCCCGCGTGCGCAACAAAGCGCACATGGGCAGCGTACACGGCATTAGTACTGAGGTACACAGCTGTGGGGTAAACGGTGAAGGTGAAGGGTATGCAAGTACCTGGTCGTACATACTCATAGATCGGGCCCTGGGGAAGGAGTGGAATATATGCGAGCCATATCTCTGTAGAGGAATCGAATCGAATCGAAATGAAATTCCAAGCGCGGAGGCGGATGGAACGCCGTATCCATTGGTTCATTCGGAACGAACCAAACCAAACCCAATCACTTCGTAGTGCAGCCAGCCAGAGCTGATGTAACCAGAACAAGAACAAGAACAGAGCGCAAGACTTAAGAATATACGCGACTACGGAACATCACAGCGAGGAGGACGTCATGACAAACGCGGGAACGCGCGCATGCTGCAGCCACGGGGATTTGAGGAGGGTGGTACCTGCAGACGTAGCCAGACCAAAGGCCAAAAGACAAAATTTGTGCGGATAGCGTTCGCAGTTCGGGACAGACAGAATGGAAAGGAGTGCGCAAGTGGTGCGATGAAGGGGAGGTGTATGTGTTGATTTTTAAAAATCAGGACAAGTGCAAGGATACAAAAAAAAAAAAGATGGTCATGGACCCACTGCTCTGCGCGGGTGCGTGGGGGATTAGATGTTAGACAAAGGTCCGAGAATAATTACCGTTAATGCAGGGCAGGAAGTCGAAGCAGCAGAGCGGTAGTCATGGAGGATCACGGATGTGGACAGAGAGGAGCGGAGACCTGAATGAGCGGTAGTACCGCACGGCGGGAACGAAATCGGGTGGTCGTATAAGGAAGTAAAGAAGAGGACTGGCAGGATGGGATGGGCAAAACCAGCGGGAGAACAATATAGCTGGTGAAAAAATAGTGCAAAGAATGTGCTGGACTTGTCCCACAGGCAAGAGAGCTGTATGGTGTATCAGTATTTTGAGACGCGAGTCGGCGTCGGTATTGAAAACAAAGCCGGGTGGGAGATTGAGGTAGAGAGACGTTGCATTCAGCGCCCGGCTGAGGGGAGATCCTAGCGCTGAGGAAGAGAACGAAGCAAAGGAAAGGCAACTGGGCGTTAGGATCGAATGATACGCAGAGAAAGCAGCCCGAGCAGATCAACAGAACATTAACAATATCAGTGCTCAGGCAGCCTCGTCGTATCAACTAGGATAAGTATGACGAGTATTCGCAAGACAGACCCGGAATGTTTCATAGAAAGGTCGGCCGGGCAAGCTGCGGTGGCGGGAGAAAGCAAGAGGTGGCAATGCAGCCGACAGACTGACGCATCAAGTCGGGCCGGATGATCCGGTGTCTTGCTCTTTTCTTCCTCTCATTGCCGTCTTCAAGAACGCACCGATTCCGTTGCACTCTCGATCTACCGCCAGATCCATGGGCCGAAACCCGAGGACGCTAGCTCTTTCCTCCTTCTAGTGTGTTCTACGAGCTCATCATCGGCGGGCGGAAAGAGGCGCGAGTGAGGGCGTGGGTTAGTGGGTTAGCGGCTGCGGATGGACTCGGAGTTGGCGAATGGGTGCGTATCCATCTTTGCCAGCCCTCGCTTCGAACGTGCAGCGCACACTCGTCCTAACTAGCAGGCCCCATACGCACACACACCGCTAGTCCATGCCTCGCCTATCCTCGCCTCGACAGGCCCAACTCCGTGGCATCTGTTTTACGTTAGAACCACTCCCTCTCCAGTTCAACCTCACTCGCCTTGTTGTTGGCCAGACTCGTCTTGTTCTGGATCTCCGAAGTCCCCGATTGCCGACCTGCCATCGCTCAGCGCTCATCGCCTGCTTCCTAGCCTCTTGCTCGTGTTCTGCCCCATCCAATGCCCGAAGCCGCCGATGCTCGAGGCCCGACCCCGCTCACACCAAGTCTGCCAATGGATATTCCGACTACCGATCCCCGGGGCGGGCGTGCGTACCCGTGCTCTTGCGCATGTGTCTGCACCCGCGCATGTCTGAACGCCCTGGATGGATCTCGTTCTCGATCTCGCGCCTGGTACCGGACACATCCGCTCCGCCGCCCGCCCACGCCCCGAGTTGCGCCCCTCCCCTCCCCGTAGCGATCCCGGTCTCGATCGGGTGCAGCTCCACTTCTGCTTACGGTGTGATGTGAGACCGCCACCCAGCCCTCCTGCGGATCTAATATTCCACCTCAGTATCGTATCCCCACAGCCTTCTATCCTATATCGGTATCGGTCCATTATGTCTTGGCTTCGATTATCCACGGTTCGGACTCATCTCCTCTGTCGACTTAGGGAGGACTCCTACCCGCACAGCCACCGAGCATGACTTAGATGCACGACGGTCTGCTTTCTTTCTATTTTTCTTCGCTCTTCGGCGCCTTAAGTGCGACGGAAGAGATCTCGCTCCCCCTGCTCTCGCCTCTCCATCCCCAAGTCCTCGTTCCGATACCATGCCAGCCTCTGTTTCCGTTGCTTGCTTGTCTGCTCGGCTCTGCCCCGCCCAGCGACTCCGTACCAACGCCGTCCGGATTCGAATCCCGACTTCTTTCTCTCGCAATCCACCAAACCTCCGACTTCAGACTTCGTCCAATCTCGAGCCCTCGAACTCAGTGCGATCCGCACGTTGGTTTCATCTCATCCTGTGGGCTCGACAACACCGATCACTTCCAGGGATATCCGAGCTGTCTCTCTTCCCGTCCGATGCTCTCAGACCCCATCAGTCTCATTCGAATACTCGTACTCGTCTTCGCTGTAAATGTACACAATGATACCTTGCTCGGAAACCAAGCTCTGCACGTCGATAACCCTCTGAATAAAACTCTGTTCTGCTACGACGAACTTGGCCCGCTTGAAATAGTGGTGGCTTCGGCTTCGGCGACAATATTAAAGTTTTGGTTCATTGACATACCTCAAGGCCATGTAAACGCAGCTGCCACAATCCGTATCAGCACGCCCACAGCCGCACACGAAGGCGGTAGAACACAAATTAAATTTGAATCAGCCGCAGCCGGTAAAATGCAAATTTAAATCAATAGATGTATGAACTAACCCCGAGGCGAACGGACAGAGGCTGGTGGTGACTGGTGTCTTCACCGATTCAATATATGCGGATGGACGCCGCTGCGATCCAGTCCTCCATGTCTGCGTAGGTCTACGGTGGTAATATCAATTTCCAGGCCCTCGGGAGCTAAGGAAGCTTTGTTGGGGATAATACATGCTTAGGGATGTGCATAGAAAGGGAAAAATAACGCACAGCAGTGCTCGCTCCCGAATCGAACAGATGTCGTACTGAAATTCTTCCCGTAATTATATTTTACCCCGCGGACCAGCAGGTCTTTGTATCCCTGTTTGCGCTGTTTCCGCTGTGAGGCAAGTCATACCCCCGGCCGATTCACGTGAATCGCGATTTTTCTGGCAATTCAATCAGGCGTTGAATCAAAGGAACCTATAAAACCGGACGATTGAAACGTAACCGGAGGGGAATATTGGATTTGGATAGATATTCTCTGCATTGAACATGGCACACCGGGAAAGATCGTCTTGCGGACTTCTGCCCTTGTCCACGCTTGTAAGGAAAAAAAGTTTAAAGGTTTGAGTGGAAAGAAGGCTACGTCCTGGATGTCAGAATCAGCGCACACCTGCGTCCGGGTTGGCGATGACCGTAGCTGGAGGCGTGCCTACGAAAGGGAGGACCAGGAACCTGAGGACAAAGTGCAACTAAACATACCCTAATGGAACATACTGCAGGCTGAAAAGCAGGTGAGAGTCACGGCAGATTATTGGTACTTCGTGTTCCAGGATTTATAACATCTGCTTCAGGCGGGCCTAGATAACGAGACGAAGCCACGACCCACATGTACATAACTCTGGGAAATTAAATGAATATTTACGCATTTCCGGGGCCCAGTTCATGTTGGAACTGTGCCTGACGCAACGGATTATAGCCTAATTATTATAAATCTTGAACTGTACGCTGCACCCGTGCGTTCTGGCCCGCACAGGAGAGCGTGGTTCGCACACAGAAGTGGGAGGGTTGGGTCGTACGCGTACTGGCCACGGAAATCAACCATGTCGAGCGACATACTTATGCACACAGTTGGCAGAAATACTACGTTGCTTGATAGTCATCTGTGCTGCTTCAACGGTACAAATATTCGTTAGTATTTCGTCATCTATCTATGTCTGGCCATAAGCTCGACTCCAGCTGAGCTTACTGTAATTAATGGCACCCGGCAAAAAAGAAGGAACACATGTTGAAGTGGACGACGGGGAAAAAGGAACGGGGGGGAGAGGAAGAAAAGCTGATTTATAACGTCTGGTGGAATCGAACCAACATGACCTCTAAAAGAGTCCATGAAGTAACTGCAGATGTGGCATGGGCAGCTCCGATGGTCGATGTCATTCTATTCAACCAACATGATTCTGGATCAACAACTGGTACTACTCCTTTAGTCGAAGTTCCAAGTGACCTCAATCACCCCCACACTCGGATCCGCCAACGCCGCGAACGCCCCGGCCGTCAAGTCGATGCCGCCTGCTTGGCATCCCGGGCACAGGTCCTGTACATTGACGGTGATAGAGGCCCCATTGACTGTGCAGCTCACAATCAGTGGGCGTCAGGCGATGGAAGGGAGAGGCGTACACTGAACATTGATGTTCTGGCCACAGTGCGCACCGTTGGCGTAGTCAGCGCTGTTCAGCGCAACGGCGAAGTCGGAGTCTTGGATCGGGTTCCCGCACGCGCCGAGGTTGCCTCCGGGGTTGTAGAAGGTCGCTGAAAGAATAATTGTGAGAACCCAACACGAATGATGGATGCGACGTTCAAATTCGCACCTGGGCCGGTAGTCCTGGGGATGAGGGCACCGGAAACGGCGCCGACAGCGAGGGCAAGGAAAGAGGTTGGGAGAAGAGAAGAGCTAGTGAACTTCATGCTTAGTTTGGGTGCTGTATTGAGCTTGTTGAGAACGCCTGGAATGAACTCGCTTTTATACACGCGTGGTAAATATAGCGCCCCCGATGAGCAAGGATATTGCGGTCGGGCATATCAATAGGAGGAGCGCTAACGACGCCGGTGTATATTTTACCCCAAGTGCCTTTGCCATTAGCCTACGGGATCTGGTGTCAGAAATCGGTCGGCAAAGTGGAGCTACTACCAATGAACTTGGCTTTTAGCGCCGACAGCTGTGTAGTCTTGGCCAAATCGAGACATTGGTCGTAGCAGGTCGGTCGCGTTGGTCGGGCAAGTGGAGCACTTCGACTAAAATTTCGCAAGGAATGCCCGAGAAATTCCGGACTTGTTATTGGGGTTCTTCAAGCGCTTCAGCTATTCTCGCTTGCATGAAGGCGAGACATCTCCGTCTGTCACAGTGCTTTCGGCCTGAGTTCCCAAGGTACGTCCCGGTATAATCTATTTGCCAGTGACACACCAGTTTCACCGGCCTACCGTAGATCTGTCTTTCAGTGGTTTGTTATAAAAACAAATCTGCTTCATTAAGTCGTTACTTAGATACCTCCACTTTGCCTCCACTACTCTAGGTAAATTCTGCAGCATAAGTCTACATAAGTAGTCATCACAACTCACGAAATCAAGTTCCACATTTCTGACATTGGTGTTAAACAATCGTCGCACTGAGTTACAGCTCTATTCATAGCTATGCGGAAAACGTGAAATTTTTTCCGGTTGTTTGGTTAAGCTTGTCCCGGCGCCTAAATCTTTGTTTGAGGTGTTCTCTCACCCTCCTTTGCCCACTTCCACCTAAATCTGGCCGGGAACTCCATAATACTGGCCTCTGTACATCCCGGACACACATCCGAGGGAATGGAACCTATCGTGACCCAATATACACCGTAAAAGCCGGAAAACTGCACAATCACGCATATCGGTCCTACTTGCGACCATCCGAGCTCTGGAGAGGGTCTCATTTCCCATCGGAAACTCTGTGATGCAATTCCACAACTCTAACAATAACTCTAGACGTGTTCATGGATGAATATGGGCATTACATTGCATCCACCGCATTCACCACGACCGTGGGAGATCTCCAAACACCAGAAGCAAGCAGTCACCGTCCGCTTGGGAGGGGTGGAACGGGACTCAGATGTGCTAGGGTGCATATGTGATGGTCTGGAGGATATATAAGTGAGTTGACTTCGGAACGTACCCGTTTAAGACCCCATTTTCCTCCATGTTAGAGATTTGGCCCTCAAATCTGTTCCTGTGTTCCATAGGTGCTGCAGAGTTGATGCAATGCTATACAGTAGTCATCCACGCATAATTTACTCAAAATTAAGGGCGGGAGCTACCAGGAAGTGCGAGATCAGACTCCGTTAGGGGCTAGTAAACAGGTGCAAACAACCAGAAAAAATTTCACGTTTTCCGCATAGCTATGAATAGAGCTGTAATTGTGGATCACCTCGCAATTGCCCCTGGGCACCACCAATATCAGGCTCTAATTAATTCACCGTATCCCGTAACTTACCGCAATGCTGTATGTTATTATGACACTTCTGATCCAGTGCTCGGGTTGCCTCTCGCCGGCTGTTTTAAACAGTGTTTTAAAAGTCATGGTCAGCTGATGACCACCCGAAATCCCCAGTCATACAGGGTCTTTGTTTTGGACGACCACGGCTTGCAATGTCAGGCGCGCCCCTGTCCACATCCCGGTCCCCAAATAGGTAAATCGTACCCTCGGCGAATAAACCAATCCCATGATCTAGGTAACAAGTTTGGTCCGGCCGAGGTCAACCGAGGTTCAGGATTAGATCTTCTGCGGACTGTGTTATCGTAATTTCAATACTGTGATTCTTTTGCCTCAGGCAATCACGGCCTCGGCAGGGGTAATAATAGGGTCGTTCACACCTCCCCTTTTTCACGCCCTTTTTCGCTCCCTTTTTCGCCCTTTTTGCCATTCTCTTCGTTTTTTGCCCGGTTTTTTTCCCCTTTTTCAATTAGAAGTACAAAAAGGGTAGAACACCGAAAAAAACGGGGTCCCACATGCAATTCTGGGGAAATGCGAAAAAAAAGGGTGTGAAAAAGGGCACGAAAAAGGGCAGGTGTGAACGCCCCGGTCTGGGACTCCCCTTTTCCATCCTTTTTGGCTCCCTTTTTGGCTCCCTTTCTCCATTGCATGCAGCCTGGGTGTTCATATCGTTCCTCAAAAGTCACATACCACTTCGAATGTTCAAAAAGGACTTGGGTGAATTTTTCTGGATTTTATAACACATTATCTGTCAGGCATGAAAAAGGGCGCAAAAAGGGGAGCAAAAAGGGAAGCAAAAAGGGGAGCAAAAAGGGAGCAAAAAGGGCGACTGTGAACAACCCTAATTATCACCACCGACGGCAGATTTGGCGTCGAGAAACGGGCAATGTCTCCAACATTTAGTCTCGAGTGCACCGAAAGTCGGCAAACGTGAAGATGCCTACATATAAGTATCCGCGTGGTTATGAGCCACAATGATGCAATCCGGCGCTGTAGGTGCCTGATAGGTGAATGTACGTTGTGCGATATCCTGCGGCCAATATACGATGTTCAGGTGTCCAATTTCAACAACTCCAAAGACAATCGCGGAAATTCTCGGACATTCCTTCTGGAATTTCAGCACCTCCGCCGCCCGGCACCAACGGGGTCGCCATTGCTACACCCATTCATATAGTTTTGAATTTGTCGCCGTCGGCACTTGAAACCAAGTTTATTCATGGGTCGCTCCAATCAACCAACTCGGAGACACGTGCCTTTTCACCGGCTCATGACAAAGGCGTCTGAACCAGAATGCACACCGGCGTCATTAACGCTCGGTGATCCTGACAACCAGCCCGACCGAAATATCCTTACTCGTCGGACGCGCTATTTTTACCACAGATGCATTTGACCGTATAAAAGCAACTTCATTTTGCAGGGATTCACAACAAGCCTAATACAGCATCCAAACCAAGCATGAAGTTCACTAGCTTTTCTCTTCTCCCGACCTCTTTCCTTGCGGTTGCAGTCAGCGCCGTTTCCGGTGCCCTCATCCCCAGGACCACCGGTCCAGGTGCGATTAAACGTCGCGTCGCTACTCGTGTTTTGTGCTCACTCACAATTTTTAATCAAGCGACCTTCTACAACCCCGGAGGCAACCTCGGTGCGTGCGGGAACCCGATACAAGACTCCGACTTTGCCGTTGCGCTGAACAGCGCTGACTACGCCAACGGTGCGCACTGTGGCCAGAACATCAATGTCCAGTGTACGTCTCCCCCTCCCATAGCCTGACGCCCGCTGACTGTAAACTGCACAGTCAACGGGGCCTCCATCACCGTCAACGTGCAAGATCTGTGCCCGGGATGCCAGGCAGGCGGGATCGACTTGACGGCGGGCGCGTTCGCGGCGTTGGCGGATCCGAGTGTGGGGGTGATTGAGGTTACCTGGAACTTCGACTGAGGTGGTGGTACCAGTTGTTGATCCAAGATCATGTTCGTTGAATAGAATGACTCGTTTTGTGTTTGAATCGGTGGGAACTTACCACTCAACATTCCCCCGATCCCATTGAGCTGAAGGGTTAAGGTTACGCATCCCATGGTTGGACAAGGAGGAGCTGTCTCCCGCCAAATCCATTGATCAGGGGAATGCCATCATGCAGGTCGAGATGGAGGCTGCAAATATACCTGATTATTAGGCGGGGTTTATCGTGCGCTGCAAGCATATGATCGGCAGAGACATCGAGGATGGGCAGAGCGTGAGCGGCGCTGAGCAAGAAGATAGTTCAGGTTCAACGAAGTTGGCGAGAGTTCAGTAACTTCTGGATCTTGAAATGGACTGGTTCGATTCGATGACCACTGTGAACCATGAAATAATTACAAGTAACTCGTACACAACTTCAATCGCGCTTGCACATAAATATGCCTCGATCGAGTGGTCTGGGAGCCGGAGACAGTCCATAGAATCCGCGCGGAGACGAAAAGAAAATCAGCTCATTCCTCCACCTGTACGGGTGATTCCTAGGGTCGCAATCCGAGGGCTTGCGTGCACATAAAACGAAGGAGGTGTGAACGTCGAGGGAAAGGTCAGTTCTGCCTATGCGTTGGATGCGAATTATTTGGAGCTTAGAAGGGTTGAAATACATGCTGGCCTGCAATTCCTCTGAACAGGGCAACGAGTGCCCCTGCTTGAGGCGCGCTGCCACTCAGGGCAACGAAACCCTCAAAGCCAAGGAAAATTCAGACTGGATAAGTGCCTACCTCTTTAGCATATCCTGAGCTACGAACACTCGCACCAATGTGTTAGTGTGGATGTGGGATTTCTGCTCAAGCGTAGCTGTAGCGGTGCGTAAATTACAAGAGAGGAAAATGGTCGGGAGACTGGACCAACGGGGATGTATGCCGTAATATTCGGAGACGCAGACACCCCTGAGCAGGTTGAATGGTCGATGGGCTTGTTGATGAAGAAGGGCAAAAAAGCGATGCCGAGGAAAGTCTGTGAGTGAAAGGTATCTCGCGCAGGGAACAAGTGCCAAATAATAGTTCAAGGTCGACTACCAGGACAACCAGGTCAGACCCAGGAGTGAAGATCAGATTCGGGGCAGAGGGTTGGAATGAAGGACGAGCGCGTGTGTGTAGTGAATGAAGCCTCACCAGTCGAGTGAGTCGGTCCTCCGGTACAACTCTACACATGCAAGATCCCTTATGCGGAGTCTCTTCACCCGGCTTAAGTTGAAGTCACGTACTGAGAGGACCGAGAACCCAATGAGGTACGGAACCAGCGAGCTGGATGAGGAATAGAGGGAGAAATGAGGTGACCCTACCGTATGGTGTCATAATCTTAGTATCTAGGCGACGGCTTGCAGTGAAAATAAGAACGGAACCGCAACTAGGTCCTCAAAACATACCTTCCGCGCTCTGGGTGTGACCACGAAGTAGTGGGATCCTGGAGGCTGAACTTAGGAGGTCAATATTGAAGACATAACTGTTAGAATTTAATGAGACCAACCTGTAGAATTCAAAGATCAAGCTAATAGAGTTGAACACGACATCGAGCATACCTTGAGCAATATCATCGCAACAGGAAGCAACAGCGAGGGAAGAGCTTGAACAACTCAAGACAATGGATCTCATGGACAGCCTAGCATACAATGTGACTTACCTTCGAAATCCATCGAAGCCGGGCGCCGCAGTTAGATCTCGGGTGCGAGATCTACATTCTGGGTAAAATGCACGAAATTACCAGAGCACCTTCAATAAAATAGCGACAGGCAAGTACCTTGGAATTCAAGATCATAATTTCGGTCCTTGAGTCTTGACTCCGCCGCGATCGTATTTCAAACTGTCTTGTACGATATTACCAGGAGGAATGCGAGTGCGAGTGCGGGTGCGAGTAGGCGTTAGTGGGCGATGTGAAGCTATGTTAAGATGAGATGGTAGAGAGCAATGTAAAGGGAGGGACAGAATGGGACGGGGTGGGCAAAAGCAGGAGGAGAGGACGCGGAGTGGCAGGTGGGTGGAGTGAAACGTGATAGCGGTAAATGTTAGGTCAGGCAATGGATGCGCATGGGTTGGTTTTGCAGGTGCGAGATCCATTGTCGGCCAGAGTGAATGTAAAGGGAGCTACATTCCGTATCGGCTGTGTCGGCATCAGCGTTGGAACCGGCAGGGCCGGGGGGATTGGAGACGGAGATACGGAGGAGGCGCAGGGGAGGGGGCGTTGAGGGTGAGATAGGATGAAGCGATCGGCAGAGGCTGAAGATCAAAAGAGAGGACTCGAAGGTGGGAGGACCCAGATATTGGCCCAAAGTTCGCGTGAGTCGGTGACATTGTATCGACATGGAGAACTCAGTATTACTAGCAACCGATGCTGCAAAGGTTGCCAGTTAGAAGGGCCGAGTGAGCTGCGTTGGGTGTGCGTTGGCGGGAGAGAAGAGCAAGATGTGACATCATGTGGCGATGCAGCACGCCGGATGATCTCGTTGTTCCCTTCTTCCCGTCATCGCGCAATTTTCTTCCCGCAGAACCCACGCACCGACCTGGACATGTACACGCATCCACTGCTGGACCAGCTAGAAAGAAGATTGCTGTTAACTCTGCTGTACCTTTCAGAACGAGCTCCTCGGTGGGCGAGCGGGTAGAATGAGCTGCGAGTTTGGGCGCGATCCCCGTGGTGAGCTCGGAGGATGGGGATGTGGATGGTGAACGGGTGCGCGACTAACTAGACATTCCTTCCCCTCTTCAGAAGGTTCACGCTCTAAGTTAACAGACTGGGACTATATATGCCACACACCGCTCGCCCGTCATGAATATGGTCCCGAATCGAAACCATGGCGACTCCGAGTCCGTTCCCTCTCGTTGATACCAAACCCTTCCCAATTCTACCTCTTTGTTATCCACCACTCCCGATGGCTAGTTCTCGATCGTCGTCGCTGCTCTTGAGTTATTGATTCCATAATTGGGCTGCTTGCTATTTCTCTCCTGCTTGCGGACGCCGACGCCGACCCCTCCACTGAACGCATCAAACTCCAAGTTCTACCCAGCGCGTTCGCACCCTTGCGCTCGTACCATCTGTACCGTCCTGCACGCACATTGCCCCTGAACTTCCACCCATGCTCCCTCAATCTCGCGTCTTGCACTAGTAGTCTCGCGCATTACTTCTACTGGACGATCTCGCCCAGCGCACGCGGCTCCACCCGCACTTGCGCTCCGCAGTGGTCTGGTCTCGCGCCTAACGCTCTTATTGCGCCTTGCGCTTGTGCGTTACCCTTGCTTGCACCTCACGTGCACCCCTCCCCTCCCTCGTCCCTCCACCCGAGTCGGCCTAGTGAATCGATCTAGTTATCTAGCACTTCTGCTTCTGCTTCTGGTGCTAGACTCATGCTGCCACCCATCGTGCTCCTACACTATCACTCTCTTGCTGTTGTTTCGCTCGCTTATCCTGACATGTATCGCACTGATACCACACGCATTGTTGCCTTCACTCTCCGGCTCGAGCCCACCCCGCACTCAGTCAGCGTCTCGTTTACTACGGCTGAAGCTGGACTCGGGACTGTAGTTCCTCTTGCACGTGCTCGCACGTATAAGAGTCTCGTGGTGCGCTTATCTCTTAGTCGGGATGAAATTTAAATTTCAAATATTTATTTGTTTCACTTGTGCGTTCGCGAGTGTTCATGCTCTGCGGTCCTTCTTTCGCTCTCGATTTCATGCTTGCACGCCGCACCCATTTAGGACCGGTGATTATCAGTTGGGAGGTCGTTTCCGGAGTTCGGACAAAATTTGTAAATGTCCCGCGTGAGGTTAGGTTAGAGTTCGGACAAATTCAGGGGTGGTGATGGCAAGGTCAGATCCAAAGTTCGGACAATGTTGGTCGCTTTGAGGAAAGTCAGATCATATTCGGACAAAACACTGGGGCCACTGATTCACTTCCTCATGTGGTCGCGCTTGGATCCTTCGATCTCTGCTTTGTTTTGGACACTGGCAACACCACGTAGCAGTTACTAAATGTAATTAGACTTCCGTTTCGTGCTGGGTGCCATCTTGGTGGCATCCTGAACTGTTCTGTGATGTATAATATTTTTGAGAGGACCTGATGGCGGAGAAGGAGCTGTTGTGCAGGGCTGCAGCAGACCTAAACACTGTACGATGCAGGGGTCACTAACATATTTGTCTCGTAGAAATTCCAGAAGACAATTTTATAGCAGAATGGATTTTTTGTGAATTTCTGAACCATTTTTGAGCAGTTTTGAGCAAAAATGAAGTCAGAAGCGAAGTTCAGACAAATTCTAGTCCAGGTCGAGGTCAGAAGCAAAATTCGGACAAATTTTCGGACCTGAATTTGCCCAAAAGTTCGGACAAAAAGAAATTCGGGCCGAAAGTTGGATATGACCTCCGAACCGATAATCGCTGGTCCTACCCATTTGTCCTTTTGTCTGCTTTCTTGTTCTATATTCATATTTCAAGTCCCGTCTGAGGCTGCGCGCGGACGCGCAACTCGACCATCGATGCCGGTGATGCTGAATCCACTGCAATTGACTGCTTCCTTGCTTCCTTTCCGTCGTTCTCCCTCCTCTCTCTCCATCTCCACGGATGACTGACCAACGCTGATGCTCCCCAGCCCCGACCTTCCGTCCGTGTCCGCACTCCACCCCTGATTCAAACTTCATGTTCCAACTGATGCTCGATCTGCTACTCGCATCCCGCGCTGCTGGTCTCGATCTCGCACCTCTCCTCACGCTTCACAATTTACCCAGTTCCTTGTCCCTCCATCGATCCATTTCGCGTGCGGCTCGCCACTTTTGCGTTGGTTTCGCGTTCATATCTGTACCACTAATATCGGGTGACCCGTACATGATTATTCGTTCTTGTTCTCAACACTTTCGTGATTCGTTCTTGTCTCCTCCATGCAGCCCACTCAGGCTCAACCGCGGACTCGTCTGTCTCCTCCTTATGCATAATTAGGCAAGGACCCGGACCAGACCTCTTGCGAGCGAGCAAATGAGAGTCGAGATGGTGTTTAAATTTCCTTGCGCTCTTCCTTGCTTTCGCTCTCTCGTAGACATAGTGGTCGAGATTAGAGTTCTTGCAGCTCGCACCTCGCGCGTTCTGAGTCTGTACATCCATCCCTTCTTTCTGCTTCTCTTTATACTTCTAGATGCACTTCTAATAAATTCTATATTTCAAGCTCTAACCCTGCTCTTTGAGGTTGTGCATATGTGCACATGTGCAATTCGACTGCCTGCTGACGCTGGTGGCAACACTACTAATCTAGAGTGCAGCCTCAAACTCTCCGACCCGAACAAAACCATATGCGTGCTGATGACCGGTTATACATCCAGGCTGCTATGGTTTCATGAAGATTCACACGGGTGCTAGCGCTCGTGGCATTGAAATTGAAATATGTCTATCAGTTCCAGTACCCCGAATGTAACCATCGAGTACCCAAGTGCCCAGGCTCATGTTCACAACCACTCTGGCCTCCCATCCCACTCCCGTTTTACTATATTAATCGAATCTTCGGGCCCGCCTGCTAATACACCAAATATGTCGGTGTGGATGTTCAGCGTCTACTTGCTTTCTGCTAGATCTCTCAGGTTGCGGCATTACCACAAAGAACCTTTAAATATATTTCATAGATTTCCTGAATTCCAACAAACTCTAACCTGAACCTGAACAACAAAAGGAGATCTATATCCGCAGTAGAATACATGTTATCTACACTTCGTGATATGCAACAAGTCTTTCCAGCTCTTCTGCCTCTGACACTTTCTCCAGCTTCCGGTATGTCTCTGCAAGATTGCGCATAATCCAGATGGTGTTTGGATGATCTTCTCCCAGAACTTTCCTATGCTTCTCGAGTGCCCCCGCCCCAAGCTGTTCTGCTTGCAGAAACTGGCCTAGATTGAGGTATGTCTCTGCCAAACTGCCCATGGCATGTAGAGTGTCGGGATGGTCTTCACCCAGCAGTTCCCTGTGCTTCTCCAGCACTACAACCTCCGGAGCCTCTGCTTCGTGCAATTGGTCTAGGTTGTGGTATGTGGATGCTAAATACCCCATTGTCCATAAAGTTTGATGGTGATCTTCACCCAGAAGTTTCCTCTGCCTATCCAACACTGAAACCAAAACTGTCTGTGCTTCCTCGAACCGACCCTGAGCGCGATATGTGGATGCCAGACGAGCCATGGCATTTAGAGTGTCTGGATCATCTTCACCCAGAAGGTGCCTCCGCTTTTCGAGGACTTCGAGCTTGAGTGCCTCTGCCTGTGTGAATTGGCCTAGCTCTGAGCATGTCCCTGCCAGATTGCTCATGGTAAGCAGAGTGTCTGGATGATCTTTACCCAGATGTTTCCTCTGCTTATCCAGCACTGACATTTCGAGCTCGGCTGCCTTCTCAAACTGGCCTAAGTGGTAGTATGTCGATGCCAGAGTAGACATGGACCACAGAGTGTCTGGATGATCTTCTCCCAGAATGGTTCTTCGTTTTTCAACCAGGGCAACTTTTAGGACTTTTGCCTGCCTAAATTGGCCTACTTCATGATATGTCCATGCCAGATCATCCATAGCATTCAGGGTGTCTGGATGATCACTACCAAGCTCCTTCTCCTTTTCATGCAGGGCAACTTTACACGCCTTCATGTCCTTCAGCAGTGTTTCTGTAAGAGGGAGTGAGGTTGTATGTTGGGGACTCACTATTGCACCGGTCTGGTCCCCAATTTAATGAAGTTCGGCCACTCGGAACATATTTATGTGCTCACTGAATCTCGATATAAATGTGAACTTTGACCAGCATCTAGGCCGGGTTGAAAATTCCCGGTATTGTGAAGATCATGATCCTGGCTATGCTCAACCTGGCACGTTTTTGAAGAGACGAAATACTCTCACAATTTGTGCAATGCACTCCTGACTCTCATCATCCGAATTGCATGAAATATCATCTTCAACAGAGTCCAGACCAGAATTAGAACTCCGTGTATCACTATCATCCTCGTGTAGTGAATCTGGGTCTTCTGACTCAGTTAGTTGCGTGCAATCCGAGTGGAGACTACTTTTGGAATTGTTTTCACAGTCTAATTCTGCCAAATGATTGTCAGGTGTATCTTGGTTGTCTGCGGTTGTGTGTTTCCTGTTAATGTTAAGGCCATCATCAATACCTTCTGCACCAAATTAACTGGCTCACCCATCTACCATGACATTCAACTCTCCTTTTTGATAACTACTTGGCAGGATAACTTCAAAGGTGCTGGCTGCAAATGCGCAAGAATTCGGAAGGAGCTCTTCAGCACGAGGTCTGGATAATATTGATCTGTAACAGTTATGGAGAGAATTTGATTATACACACCTTCGTAATAGCTGAACAAATTCACGGCACCCTCCAAACCACGGTTGTAGGGGCCAATCCTCACGATTGAGTTTGTCAAACCAGTTTGAAAGCCCGATGAGGATATTTGTGGCGAGAAAGTCAGCACCATCATAGTCAAATGGTGGTTCTGATTCCGCGGCAGGGCCGAGTACCAGAATGTCGACCCCGATGTCCTTGAGTACTTGGCTCATTAGATGGCATAACTTGTTTGCAACATGAGAGTGTACATTTCCAGGCTCAGACCAAAATCCAGGCAGGTCAAGAATCCCGCCGAGGTATCGGATGCAGAGTGCCTTGGAAAATGTTGAAGCTCCACTAAAATGCTAGGATCAGAAGGGATTCAACCGATGAAGATGTCACTCACGAGCAATCATGTTCAACTAATAAAAGCTCAATCACACTGAGTCCCCCTGCATTGCAGGAGGTGAGCAGTGGAACAGTACTGTCCTCCAAGATTACCGAAATTGTGGTCTCAGCCAAGCAGGTTGCCGCCAACATTTGCCAAAATGTCCACTTGTCATCTGGTGGACCGCGGACACGATTCCATAACACCGAAATGGCCTCCGTTGTCGTTGAGCCTTTCATATATTTTGCATGGAGCAAATGAGCCCTGAGCCCGGGAAAAAGAGTCACAATATCCACAATTTCCTTGAAGGTCTGACACTGCGTGTCAGGAGATTCGGCTCTGAGGAGCATCATTACATGTAGTTTTCACATTATATAAAATACGCACGGAAGAGTATATTTCATCAACTTGTGGCACCATTTATCGAGTTTCGGTGGGATGGAAGTGAGCAGGAGTTCCAGCTGCATAACCCTTTCTTCGCCATTTCCGAAGCAGGACTTGATTTTCTGGGCCATGACATGCGGTCCCAGGCCAATACTGTATGCAGTGCGGTTGGCCTGTGTCTCGAGGACCTTCTGCATACAGTATTGGTTGGCCTGTGTCTCGAGGACCTTGCCTAAGGAGGTGTACACTCGATCCAAGGTGCGACCGGGGGAGGGAGACCACAAGCCGCTGCGCATTAGTGCCCATCTGCCACTATCATGACCATTCTCCTCTGTCTTTGCGACTGCTCTGTTGGGATTCGGATTCCAGCGGACAAGTGTATCGGAGATATGTGTTGAGGCCATTCACGAGTGGGAGGAGGGGGGTGGGATGGTAGTGGGAGCAAAGGAAGGGTAGTGGGAATCAGCGCTTAAAGAACACGACGCAGACACAGGCTGTCATAGCTCATGTATTAAGCAGATGCCTCGAATCAGTATGTGCATGTTTACCATCACCTCAATTTGCCGTCTTTTTCCCAACCACCACTTCTCGTACAGCCTTGGCTCCGACCTCACCAAATTCAGCTTGCTTTCTTCCCATGCTTATTTCCAGACAACCACCCCAATCACAATTTAGCTCTGGCCGGCTCAGCTTCCGACGTGCCGCTCCATCCATGCGGCCTACTTTCCGGCGCTGAAGGGCCACTGAAAAGAAGCTCGCTGTCCGACCTTCCTTTGTTCTTTTCCCGCATCATCGTCTGGCTGTCCTTCCACCTTCAATTCTGTCCTCCAATCCCAGTTCCTTTCTCAACCAAGACCACGGCATCCTCAATGTCAACCCACTGGGTGGCCGGTTCTTCTGCTGCAAGTTTTTCATATCAAGCCCAATCGCGGCCATACAGAAAGACCGAGGGCTACCACAATTTCACTGGTAACTGGGCTTCAAGGCTTCCAGCACCGACTTATACGACTGTTCTTGCATGAATCAAGTTGCTGCAAGGCATCCTGACAAGCATCGCAAGCATCAAAACCCCGGACATTGTTTCGCCACTGATACGCTGAGGCCCAACACAAGCCATTACCTGCGGGCAAGACCCCAGAGACGCCTCTCAAGACAGACAAGACGTGCAAGACTTCTCAAGCGCCGCAAGAGGTCTAAAGATTCGGACGCAATGCCTCCTGCTGGCACCTCCAAGGGAAGACATCATTTGATCGACTGCGACAGGCGGCGGGTAAAGGGCTGCAATGTCCTCAGTGAGATCTCCACTTGCGCCTCTCCTTTCCTTCACGTTCTCACATTTCCAAGCCGTACAGAGAACAACAACCAGGACTAGAGCGGCTCGCCGAAATCCTCTGATGGCCATTTTGCGTGACCGCTATTCACGTTGCGGAGTAGAGGGTTACTTTGCCCACTTGATACCTCCTTTAATATTGCAGTCAGCTCATTCATATAGTTTTATTAGGCACTGATTTTGACTTTCAGACTACCAACGCAATCCAGATCTGTGCTATGAACTTCTAAGCGGTTCCCTCATCGGTTGTGATGCATTTTCCCGACGTTAACAACTTCTCGCTGTGCGTTTCTCACTCATTTAAATCGGTTTTCCTATTTATATGAGCTGAGCTCAAGTAATTACGTCGTCTCCGACGCTACATCCGCGTGTCAACCACGCGCACGGCCACGCTGAAATCTTTTGTTAGAATTTCCGCGCCGCCAGAAGTCACTGGTATGTTGTCGCTCATTTTAATTTCCGCCAACGCAGCTCTCAAATTTTCATCGTCGTGAACGCCTAGATTCGGCTTCTTCCTGCGATTGTATATATAGAACATCTTGCAGCCACGAGAAATCCAATTGATTGTTCGATTTCTTGCCAGGTGCTATCCGGAGCTACATTTCATTTTAATTTCCTTCGCTGACCCGTCCCTCCGAAGCTCGATGTGCCTAATTCTGTACCGCAGCAACCAGCCGGCCCGTATCGGTTAGTCGCGTCCCTGATACGTCTGACAGAGCCAATTATTTCGATTTGACCTGTGTGTTCCCCGATCGAACCGACATGTCTGCGCTTCTGGTAACACATCGAGTTCTAAAGCGACACTGACATACTTATATGAGGTTTTGACCATGTCCACCACCACCAACGCTCTACTCGACTTCTCACCCTCTTACCACCCTGCCACACCATCGCCGTCCCTGACGCACTAGGACCGCCTTTTATTCTCCTCAAAGTTTGAGCTTCGGACGGCGCTCGGCGTTACCAGTGCGTTATCCCGTATTTCTTATTCCACAGCAAGGGTGCTGACTTGGTCTTCGTTGTCTGAATTTGTCCTGTCCACGTAGCCACGCGGAAGTTTTGACTTGCTCGGAAGGCACCGCGGTCGAGGTAGGTGTTCATTCAAAATTTCGATGGCTAACAAAGAGGGAGTCTGATAGCTTATTACAGTAAAAGGTCGTCGGCATTTAAACTCCTCTCTGGTGTGCTGCATGTAGCAGGCATGGCGGCCGATGAATGCGGAGCTGTCGCTCTGGGAATAGACCTCATTTACAGCACATATGTAGATTCCCGGCATGAATAAAGTAATCTTTTCAACGCACCGTCACATTTGTTTCGGGAACCCGAAATTGGAATTGGTTGCCACTGGTCTGCACCTACGCCGGAGCGAAGCGAAGGCACATCTTGTATTATTATCATACAGCTTTTCTTGCCGGCCACTCGGCCCGATGATCCGGGTTGTTGAGAGCATGGGATATGATCCGTGGAACACAAGGAAAGTGAAGTGATTCGAGAAATAAAGGTCATAGCAAAGTCAGGCGGAATCGAACCACCAGCACTCTAAAAATTGCACAGGGCGTGGATGAACCAAGCAGCGGTACCGTCCTTGGTCAGCGAGAAATTGCACAGTGACGCCCCCTGTATACTTCGCTTGGCATTCACGGGCCAAGAGAATTGTATGCACTGTGTACGTCCGTAAATCATCGCCTTGCCTCGACCTCGCATCAACCCGCCGATCCACCCCGCCTTCGGACGAGGGGAGGGCGACGGTATTTGAGCGGACTCAGTCTCAGACTCAGACGAATTAAGCATCCTCGCGCACTCGGATTAATTTTGGGTGCAGGTACGTACGTACGTGTGTTGAGTCACATATGCATTGCGCATTCGAGATGCGAACTCCCTCTCCCGCGTGCGCAACAAAGCGCACGCGTACAGCGTGCACGGCATCACCACTGAGGTACAAATCTGAGGGGTCAACGGTGAACGTGAAGGGTATGCAAATACCTGGTCGTACATACTCATAGATCGGGCCCTGGGGAAGGAAGGGAACTGCAGGCTCGGAACGAACCAAACCAAACCCAATCAACTCGTAGTGCAGCCAGCCAGAGCCGGTGTAACAGGAACAAGAACAAGAACAGAGCGCAAGACTTAAGGATATACACGACTACGGAACGTCACAGCGAGGAGGACGTCATGACAAACGCGAGAACCCGCGCATGCTGCATCCATGGGGATTTGAGGAGGTTGGTGCCTGCAGATGTATCCAGACCAAAGGCCAAAATACAGAATTTGTGCGGATAGCGTTCGCAGTTCGGGACAGACAGAATGGAAATGAGCGCGCAAACGGTGCGACGAAGGGGAGGCGTATGTGTTGATTTTTTTTAAATCAGGACAAGCGCAAGGATAGATACAAAGAGCTGGTCATGGACCCACCGCTCCGCGCGGGTGCGAGGGGGATTAGATGTTAGAAAAAGGTCCGAGAATAATTACTGTTCATGTAGGGAAGGAAGTCGAAGCAGCACAGCGGTAGTCATGGAGGATCACGGATGTGGATTTGAATGCGAATGCGAAAGCGCGAAGGCAGAGAGGAGCGGAGCCTTGAATGAGCGGTAGTACCGCACGGCGGGAACGAAACCGGGTGGTCACGGTATTGAAGGGCTAATATAAGGAAGTAAAGAAGCGGACAGGATGGGATGGGTAAAACCAGCGGGAGGACACTATAGCCGGTGAAGAAATATATATTGTAGTGCAAAGAATGAGCTGGATTTGTCCCACAGGCAAGAGAGCTGTATGCTGTATCAGTATTTGAGACCCGCGTCGGCGTCGGTATTGAGAACAAAGCCGGGTGGAAGATTGAGGTAGAGAGAGACATTGCATTCGGCGCCCGGCTGAGGGGAGATCCTAGCGCTGAGGAAGAAAACGAAACAAAGGCAAGCGGGCTTAGGATTGAATCATACGCAGAGAAAGCAGACCAAGGAGATCAACAGAGAGGACATTTGGAGGACATTGTTCGGTGCGTGCTCAGGCAGCATCGTACGCATCAACCCGGATAATTATTGCGAGTATTTGCAAAATAGACCCGGAAAGTTTTACGGAGACAAGCTACGATGGAGAGAGAGGAGAGAAAGGATGCACGATGTGGCGATGCAGCCGCCATTGACGCATCAAGTCGGGCCGGATGATCCGGCGTCTTCCTTCTCTCTTTCTTCCTCTCATTGCCGTCTTCAAGAACGCGCAGACTCCCTTGCACTCTTGATCCGCCGCCAGAACCACTAGCTCTATACTCCTTCTAGTGTGTTCTGCGAGCTCATCGGCGGCGGGCGGAATGAGGCGCGAGTGTGGGCGTGGGTTAGTGGGTTAGTGGCTGGGAATGGAGTTGGCGAACGGGTGCAGTTCCTCAAGCGTGCAGTGTACACTCGTTCTAACTAACAGGCCCTAACGCACACATGCCCTCCTAGTCGCCTTCGTCCTCGCCTCCTCCGTGGCGACGGCGTCTGTTTCTCGTTGGAACCACTCCCTTTTTTAGTTCTGACTCGCTTTGTTCTTGGCCTGACTCGTCTTGTTCTAGATCCCCAAAGTCCCCGATCGCCGATCTGCCATCTCCCATCGCCGCTCCCTTGCTTCCTAGCTTCGTGTTCTTGCCGAACTAAACCCCGACGCTGCCGACGCCCGATGCCCGAAACCGCCCACTCCATCCATCCTTGCCATTGGATGTTCCGACCACAGACTGCAGGTATGCGCACCCTCGCTCTTGTGCATGTGGCTGCACACCCTCCATCGCTCACTATTCGCTCCTTGTGTCATGCGCCTCCCACTGCACCGGCGCGCGCACCGACACTCTTGCGTATGCGTCCGTACGCCCACCATCAATCTCGATCTGACCTCGCTCCATGCACCAGATGCCTCGCCTCCGCCGCCGGCCCCCGTCCTCAGCTGCACTCCCCATAGCGATCCCGAGCTCGATCTGGTGCAGCTTCACTGCTGCTTACGGTGTGTGCGAGACCACCGGCCAGTCTTCTTCCTTGAACTCCTGTGGCTCCGCTTTTGTGTTTTGTGTATCGAGTATCGCATTTCGCACATGTATCATATCTCCACGCCCATTTATCCCATCTCGAGGGCCGGGTCGGCGGCAGGTTCCATTCAGTCTTGGCTTAAATTCTCTGCGCTTCGGAATCTGCCTCCTCTACCGTCAAAGCGGGCGAGTAAGCCTTAGACGCGAGATGGTCTTCGTTTGTCTATTTTTCTTGCGGTCTGTTGTGCCTTGACTGCGATCGTTCTTCTTCCATCCACCTAAGCGATTCCCACTTCTTGTACTCTTACTTCTCCATCGTCAAGTCCTCATTTTAATATCCAGCCTGCGGTTTTCTGCAATCGCTTGTCTGCCCAATAAAACGGTTCTATGAATTTCTCTTTGCAGTTCGTCCAAACTAGACTCCACCCAGCTTCGGGTACTGCTATCGGCAC
The DNA here is from genome assembly GCA_029378395.1 of Mycena leptocephala. Lineage (NCBI taxonomy): Eukaryota > Fungi > Basidiomycota > Agaricomycetes > Agaricales > Mycenaceae > Mycena > Mycena leptocephala. The sequence goes on along the minus strand of JARJLF010000511.1, from coordinate 73,227 downwards.
GCTCCTTCCCTGATCTCATCTTGCGGGCTCGAAAACACCGATGTTTTGCATGTGCTGCTAGTGGGATCCGAGCTGTATCCGCGATTTTCTGTAGTCCTGTCCTCGTTTTCTCTCACCCAGTTCGATGCTGCATCTCGGATTGAATCCTGGTATGCTCTCTGCTTTGCACGTCGATCGCGTTCTATGTCCACTACAAGGAAGTAGACTTGATGCAGATGGGGCGTGGAGCGGCGCAATGGCAAATGCCGTTGGCTTCAACCTCGGCGACAATATTACTATAATATTTGTACGCCCACAGCCGCAGTCGCCGCCATTAAAATCCAAATTTAAATCATGTATGGGCCGAATTCAAACCAAGGGATGCATCAAGTTTGAATGAAGAGATGCATGTACTGGCGCCGAGTCGAACGCGTGGAGGCTGGTAGGGTCTTCACTGATTCAACATATCCGGCATGGATCCATTTCGCGGCTAGGCCTGTACATGTGGATCAGATATGTCTACAGGACTGTGCTGTGGATGTGGATGGGACAGGTCCACAATGTTAATTTCTCGGGGCTCGGGAAATAATTATGAGAGAGTTTTGTTCGGGGATAGCCAACGCGTGAAGAAACAGCAGGGAGAAAATGAAAAACCACACCTGCTCTGAATCGAACAGGTCTCACGGCTGAAATTCTCCCCCTCATTAGACTTTACTGTCAAGCCTCCGCAGTGCAAGGCCTTGATCGAAGGGCCTGGTTACCCTATGAGATCGACGAGTCAGAGTTCTGTGGACTGATATACCCGCGATTTTTCTGTGAAGTCAATCAGGCGTTGAATCAAAGGGAACCTATCAAACTGGACGATTGAAACGTAACTGGGGAGGAATATTGGATTTGGATAGAACTCAAATCAATGGATCTCGTGGAGAGCCTACCACCCAGTGCGACTTGCCGTCGAAGTTTAATCGACAGCCGGCCGCCGCAGGCAACCTCGGGTGTGAGATCTAAGGTATAGGTAAAACGCACGAAATTAGCCAGAGCAGCTTCAATTAAATAGCGCCAGGCATGTACCTTGGAATTCAAGATCATAATTTCGTTCCTTGAGTCTCGACTCCACCGCGATTGTTTTTCGGACTGTCTTGTACCGGTAGGAGTAGTGCGAGAAGGAGTTGGAGGGCAATGCGAAGTGTTGGAATATCAAGCGGTGCGAACCCAGTACCGGCTTGATGAAGGAACGGATGTGGCATACGATGAGAAGTCATCGTATGTACATTGCGTTCATTGAACAGCATTTGGACGTACCTGACGTACGTTCATAATTCGCGGAACGGACATGGTGTCCGATTGATGCACCATCCCCAAAAGGAAATTATGCCGTCACATGTTGGAACGGACGAGACTTACGTTCAGCGTTTACACCCCAGAACTGGAACGGACGATACATACGTTCAGTGGAAACAGCTTGTACCATGTGGAACAAGGCTGTGCATCATTGATGTAGAAAAGGTATAAAAGCAGGGCAGTTTACGCCTGTAATACAAGACACGATTAGACCCCATCAATCTATTGTGTTCTCACCCACACTCCTTTCCTGCTCTCTTCCACTTCATTGTCTGCGCCAGATATATCCTGCCTTGTATATCGCAACACGAAGCTAGGTCAGTATGAGATGCCAGAGGGGAAGGGAATTGAACGGAGAGAAATTGAAAGAGGAGGTAGAGGTAGGGATGGGATAGGCAAAAGCAGCGGGAGGGACTCCGCGGAGTGGCGGGTGGGTGGTAGTGCAACGTGATAGCGGGACAGAGGGCTTAGGTTGAGCAGCGGATGGCACGGGTTGGTTTTGCAGGCACGAGATCCATTCTGGGCCGGTGTAAAGTTGTAACCGGAGGTATATGCCGAACAAATCACTCGAGAGGTGTGTCAACGTCAGCGTTGGAACCGGCGGGGCGAGTGGGACTCGGAGAAGAAAACATGGGGGAAGCAGAAGGGAAGGGGCATCAAGGCGGAGACATAATGAAGCGATGAGTGGAGCCTGGACATATAAAGAAATGGGTTGCAGGTGGAAGGACGTCATTCAATGGACATACCCATAAACGTATGTCGGCAACATTAGGGTCAGTCAGAGTAGCGGTTTTCGGGCGGTTTTGGCAGTCGATTATGAATTATTTAAGCGTGGGAGAACAGGATAATTCAAAACCGTCTCCGACGGCGGTTTTGAAGCGATTCTGCATTTTAATTGCCAAGAGGCAAAAATAACTGATGATAATCGCTTTTAATTCCAAAACCACCTGCAGAACCTCCTCTGGAGGAGGTTTTACAAGACGGTTTTGAGGTGATTCCGGTTATCACACGGTTATTCAGCATTTTTTATTCGTAGAACCGCCTTTCATAATCGGGTCGGTCAAAATTGAGGGTCGGTTCTCACACGATTATGATGAGAACATTTTTCAAAACCGTTTCCATAACTGCCTCCATAATCGACCCCAAAACCGCTACTCTGACTGACCCTATTGTGATTGCATTGATCAACTCGGATTATTCGCAAGACATACGCGACAGGCAGATGGCAGCCTACAAAGGTCTGAGGTCTTCGTTTAGATTCGATGGAGGGACCAGTGAGCTGCGTTGGGTGTGCGTTGGCGGAAGAGAAGAGTGAGAGTGACATCATGTGGCGATGCATCATGGAACACAAATCCTAGTCGGGCCGGATGAGCCCGTCTTTCCCTTCTATCCGTCACCACGCATTTTGCTCTCTCCCTGGAATGCACGCGCCGACTTGGACACACGTCCACCGCTGGAGACCGAGCTAGAAAGAAGATTGGCCCTTCAAGTGCGAGCTCCCCGTCGGGCGAGCGGGTAGAATGGTGAGCTCGGAGGGTGGGGATGCGGATAGTGAACGGGTGCGCAACCATCTAGAAATGCCATCGCCTTTTCACAGGCTTCACACGCTCTGAGTTAACAGACTGGGACTATGTATGTCACACACACTGCTCGCAACTCCGAGTCCTTTCCCTATCATTGATACCAAGCCCTTCCCGACTCTCCCTCTTTGTTCTCCACCAGTTATTTCTTGATTCTCAATCGCAATTGGACCGCTTGCTGCTTCCCTCCTGCCCGCCGAAGTCGACACAGAGCCTCAGCATCCGCATTCCGCACTCCTGCTCCACTGCACGCTAGAAGTTATACCCGGCACGCACGCACCCTCGCTTTCGCTCTTGCACCACCGCCCTGCGCGTGCATCACCCCGGATCTTCCACTGGCGGTCCGCCAGACGCCGACCTTCGGTGATGTCGGCACTTTTGTTCCCTCGACCTCGGAGCCTCACCCTCGTACTCCTCGCATGGCCCCTGCGCTGCCCCTCCGACAAACCGTGACTTTGGCGCCCACCCGCATGTACACTGCTTCCACATACTGGACACGGACCTGCAGTCAACCCTTAAGTTTGCGCCCGCATCCGCAGTCCGTTGATCTTGCACTTGTGCCTCCCGCTCTTCGCTGTACACCTCGCGCGCACTGCCCCACCTCCATACTGCACGCACCCCCTCCCCTCCCCTCACTCATCCCTCCATCTGAGTTGGTCTAGTCCACCGATTTGGCTATTCACCGCTTCCGCTTCCGATGCTAGAATCAGGCTCCTCGTACTCATCCACTCGCGCACTCTTGCTGGTGTTTCGTTTGCTTATTCTCGCATGTATCCCACCTATATTGCATCCATTCCTTCTTGCATCTCCCGCGTTCAGCACTCAAGCTCGAATACTCTCCCCCTTACTGCGCTTTAAGCTTGACTTCTTTCTCTCGTTCGCTCGCTCGTACGTATAAGAGCCGCAGTGGCGATAGGTTTGTCTTCTCGTAGATATGGAGAGATGAAATTTAAGATTTCTTTCTTTCACTCTTGCTGTGACGACGAGGTGTAAATAATGTATTAATTCCTATTTTACTTACATGTCCAAGCACTGGATTACGCTACATGTATCACGTGTAGATTACATAATGGTATCTTTCTTAACTTGCACTCCCATGAACGTTTAAGTCTTCGCTCAACGCGGGCTCGAGCGATCCGTGCAACCACGTAGATCCTCGCCCCGGCTGAGCACCCACACTCTGCTCACCTCTCAAGGTTACATGAGCCCTGGTGAGGGTGACACGCCTCCTTTGCTAGGATCACAGGCTCGAGCCCGAAAGCGCGCGCTCGCCCCAGGCTCGATACCCGCTTATCGACGACGACGCTCGTAGTGTCGTCTAACGGATCTCCTCTCGTGAGAAGTCCTACCAATTGAAGCCACTCCGCTTCACACTTGCGCTCGTTCGTGTGCACATCTCGCAAGTGTTCATGCTCCCTGCGGTCCTTTTTTCGCTCTCGCTGATTCATGCATGCACCCCGCATCCATTCCGAGTTTGTCCAGTTCATCCTTTTTTCTGCTTCCTCGTCCTATATTCATATCTCAAGCCCCGTTTGATGCTGTGCGTGTATGTGCAATTCTACCATTGACGCTGATGATATTGGATCAACTGTCAGCACTGCAGAGCGCCTGATTCCTTGCCCCCTTAGCTGGTTCTCCCTCCTCTCTCTCCATCTCCCCCAATGCCCCCCAACTCCCACCTTCAGGGTCCACGTCCCCACTCCATAATTATATATCCTTCCTTCATGTTCTGGCTGGTACTGGATCCGTTCCTCGCACCCCGCGTGCTGCCCGTCTCAATTTCGCACATTTCCTCACGCTCCATAAAGTACCCATTTACCCGTCCCTGTATCGATGCAGTCCAAGTGAAGCTACATAGCCAACTAGCTGTCTAGAGCGTCCTGCTGGTGCTAGCCTGCCAACCGCTTGTGTTCCTGGCTCTTTTGCTTTCATTTCGATTATATATCTCTCACTGACATCGGGTAACCGCTACATGGCTGTTCATTCTTGTTCGTAACTCTTCCGCGACTCGTTCGTGCCTCCCCTGCGCAGCGTGCTCAGGCTTGACCACAGACTCGGCCTGAGCCTCTGGCTGCTCCATATACCTAACTAGGAAAGGGCTCGGATTGAGAGTAGAGATGGCCTGTAAATTTGCTTGCGCTCTTTTGCTCTCACTCGTACACACAGCAGTCCAGATTGGTGTTCTTGCGCATCACACCTTGTGCGCTCTCAGTCTGTCTGTCCGCTTTGTCTCTGCTTCTTCTGCTACTTCTCGATGTAGTTCTACTAAATTATATATTTCAAGTTCAAATCCCGCTCTTTGATCATGAGGTCGCGTACATGTGCAATTTGACCGCCCAAGGAGTCCGCGCCATCCTCGTCACTTCGTTACTTCGCTTAGCGCTGTGAAAGCTCGTGAGTTCGAAAACACTGCGTGAAAGTTCGTGACTTCGGCTGGATTTATTAGAACTTCGTCACTTCTTTTGTAGACAGTGAAAGCTCGTAACTTGTCCTTGACTTGGGCCGCACTGAGGATAACCACATGACCGCGCCTATGCACTTGAACAGTCCACAGCCGGCCAGCTGCGGTCCATTGTTCAAATTCTGTCCCAACTTTGTTCCTATCGTTCATTTGCTCTGATTAGCACACTGAATATGGGTGCAACCCAGAGTGAACTTTCTTCGTGAAGAGTAACTGTTATGGATTATATGATTCCCGGCTTCTGGGGGGACTTGAATTTGAATTATTCTTACAAACTCTTGCGACTTAATTTTCAGTTGGTACTTCGGCACGAGACTACATCGAGCAATGGTCCACCGCTCGATTCCGAATTGACGCGAGTTGTTGCGACTTCAGATGAGACATTCAACTCGATGGTGAACACATGATGAACCAGACTCGACAACGCAAGGTTCCGCACAAGCTGGAAGTGTCATCTTTACGAGCAGCGACTCCCTGATTCCGCGGCAGATAACATTTGAACCACGTATCATCTTCAACCAGGATATCCAGATGTACATTGAGTCTGACCCTCAATCTACTCTGTAAACCCGATTAACAAGTTTGATTTCTCAACCACGAGATTGTGTCTCTTGCACTGAATGGATATACGTTAATCAACATATCAAATTGCTGGTCTTCGAGCTTTCGGTACGATAGTATGGGATTAAGCTGCGCCGTATAAAGTCGTAGATACAACAGTAACCATATCCCTTGCGAACTCGAACTGAAATCAACAGCTGTACTTAAATGTTCTGGACTAACGATTGTGGTCTAGACCGTTTCGGAAGTACGCATACACTGAGCGGAACCATTCCTCAACCCCTACCAGCGCCATAAGCTGCACAACGGCTGCCCGTAATCAGGTCTCTCAGCAAGAGAAAGCACTGCTTGAACTCAAGATAACCAATGCTCGAGTTTGCCGATACCGCGGTGTCGAACCGACATGTCGCCAGCTGTGCCCAGTGTTATCCTGGGACTTTATTATTCATTCATAAGCTACTGTATTTAAAGATATGTATCGGAAGATAATAGTAAGGCAATAATCTATCTATGAATCGTTAGTGTCTGGTAGAATGATAAGGAATGTATCTGTAAAACCGTCAGAACATTTTCGACCGGGGCTCGTTACGTGCTCGGAGGTTTCGATGGTAATCTGCCGAATTTTCCACTCATGGTACGTCTTCAATAAATATCCCAGTCTCAGAGTCGTACCTGGCATAGTTTCCTCCGCGACGGTCACATCACTAGCAGATGTTGATGTGTTAGAGGGAGCTAAGTTGCCAGTTCAGGTCGAAGTTTTGCACACCAAGAAAACAAACCTTGAGTCGTCGAAGATTTACGCTTACTACTACCATGAGCATCTATCTGTGTGTGCGGGGAAAACGGTGCTCATCGATCAGCACGGCATCTGGATTCTGAAATCTATCGCACCCGATTTGGTCGCCGGACTCTTCCGGACTCGGGGGGCAAGAACACGCCCCGAAGTGTTGCCCTGGATGTTGTGAGAAGCCGGAAACAAACTCAGAAAGCAGAATCGAACCTTTGAATCTGCCCGTTTCAGCTCGAGGTGGGCCTGTGCATCTGCAAAAGCTTTCTCTGAAGCCTGGAGGTCATCCTCCGCAGCCCGAGCGGCTTTGACCTTATAGGTAGCGTGGAGAGCGTGCATTGCGACTTACATACCTTAGCTACTCACGAGACACCTCATTGCGAAGATTGTGTAGGTTTTCGCTCTGAGGTGAGACTTCAACCCCAGCCGCACGTCGGATATCGAAAACTTCGTATCTGACAGCGAGTGATCAGCGAGAAATAGAGCAAAGAAAGCGGACTCGATGGCCGTACTGCACGCACCGAGAACCCGTCGTAGCTCATAACGGGCGGGCACGCCGCTGCGAATCACCAGCAAGGGAGCTCAGCGTGGATGGTGGTAACAAAGAAAGGGATTGACGGCCTGTGCTTCGTAATTCCAGCGATCAAATCAAACAGTACACACGCACGGCCACAGAAGTGACGAGCTTTCGCCAGAATTGAACCCAGGTGATGACCTTTCACCAAAATTTAGTCGAGGTGACCAGAATTTCGTTGAAATGACGAACTTTCACGCTTTCCCATCAAACTCACGAACTTTCTTGCTCCTAAGCGAAGTAACGAAGTGACGAGGGTCACTACTACTCCCGCCCAAGGCCATGCCACGCTGGTGTCAACACTACTAATGTAGAATCCAGCCTGCATCTTCGATCCGAAGAAAACTGTATGCATTCCGATGGCTGGTTACATATGGTATCATTAAGATTCACATGAGTGCTAGTTCACACGAGTGCTAGCGCTCGTGGCATTGAAATTGAAATATTTCTATCAGCTCCAGTACCCCGAATGTAACCATTGATTACCCAGGTGCCCAGGCTCTTGATCGCAACCGCTCTGGCCTCCCATCCCGGTCCCGTTTTCCTATATTAATCGAATCCTCCGGCCCGCTTGCTAATACATGAAATATGTCGCTGTGAATGTTCAGCGTCTAATTGCTTTCTGCTAGATCTCCGGATTACCCACGAACAAACTTTCGAATCCAATCGATGTCATGAATTCCAACAAACCCCAACCGGAACATGAACGAATGTAACAAAAAGATGTCCATTTCTACAGAAGACATGTTATCTACACTTCGTGATATTCAACAAGCCTTTCCAACTCTTCTGCCTCCGGTACTTTATCCAGGCTGCGGTATGTGAATGCAAGGTTGCGCATAATCCGAATGGTTCCTGGATTATCTTCGCCCAGAAGCCTCCTATGCTTGTCGAGGGCCCCAGCACAAAGCTCTTCTGCTTGCATGAACCATCCTAATTTGTAGTATGTCGCTGCCAAATTGCCCATGGCCAGTAGAGTGTCGGGATGGTCTTCACCCAGCAGGTCCCTCCGCTTCTCCAACACTAAAACCTTCAGGGTCTCTGCCTTGTGCAATTGGCCTAGGTCATCGTATGTCGATGCTAAAGCACCCATGGTCCATAAAGTATCTTGGTGATCTTCACCCAGAAGTTTCCTCTGCCTATCCAACACCGAAACCAAGAGTGTCTGTGCCAACTCAAACCGACCTTGGACGCGATATGTCGATGCCAGCCGACCCATGGCATGTAGAGTGTCTGGACTATCTTCACCCAGAATGAGCCTCCGCTTTTCGAGCACTTCAAGCTTGAGTGCCTCTGCCTGTGTGAATTGGCCTAGTTCCCTGTATGTTGCCGCCAGATTTCCCATGGTATGCAGAGTGTCTGGATGATCTTCACCCAGAAGGCTCCTCCGCTTATCCAGTGCTGACATTCCGAGCTCTGCTGCCTTCTCATACTGGCCAAGTTGGTGGTAGGTCGTTGCAAGACTAGACATAGTCTGCATAGTGTCTGGATGATCGTCTCCCAGAATGGTTGTTCTTTTCTGAAACACTGCAACTTCCAGGATTTTTGCCTGCTTCAACTGACCTAGTTTATGGTATGTCCGTGCCAGATTTGCCATAGCACATAGTGTGTCTGGATGGTTGTCACCGAGCTCCCTCTCCTTTTCACGCAGGGCAACTTTACGCTCATTCAGCTGCTTCAGCAGTGTTTCTGTAAGAGGGCGGGAGGCTGCATGTTGTGAAATCACTGTTCCACCGGTCTGTAAATTTCCCAAGTTTGGAATTAATAAAGTTCAGCCACTCGGAATATATTTCATGCACTCACTGAATCTCCATATAAATGTGGACTTTGGCCCGCATTTAAGCCAGGCTGGGTATTGTGAACATCATGATCCTAGCTATGCTCAGTAGGACATATTTTAAAGGACAAAATACTCACAACTTGTCCCATGGACTCCTGACTCTCATCTCCCGAGTTGCATGAAGTATCATCCTCAACAGAGTCCAAACCACGATTATAGCTCTGTGCATCACTATCATCCTCTTGTAGTGAATCACGGTCTTCTGACTCATCGAGTTGTGAATGATCCGAGTGGAGACTACTTCTGGAATTGTTTTCACAGTTCATGTCCACCAAGTGATTGTCAGGTGTATCTTCTTTATTTGAGGTTTTTTCATCCCTGTTTCAGGAGAAGGCAAATATCAGTCCCAGTCCCATCCGCATCACATTTGGAACTGTCGCACCCATCGACAACGACATTCAACTCTGCATTTTGATAGCTAGTTGGCAGGATATCCTCAAAGTTACCAGCTGCAAACACAGAGGAATTTGGGAGGAGCTCTGCAGAGCGAGGCCTGGAGAATTTTCATCCTTGAGGGTTGTGGAGAGATGGTGATTATACACACCTTCGCAATAACTGAAGAAATTGACAGAAACGATCAAACCAAGATTGTACTGACCAATCCTCATGATCAAGTTTACCCAACCAGTTTAAAAGACCAGTCAGAATTGTCGTCGCAAGAAAGTCAACACCCTGATAGTCAAATGGTGGTTCCGACTCCTCGGCAGGGCCGAGTGCCAGAATGTCGACGCCAATATCCTTCAGTACTCGGTTCATCAGACAGCACAACTTGTTTGCAACATCAGAGTGTATGTTCCCTGTGTCAGACCAAAATCCGGGGAGGTCAAAAATCCCGCCGAGGTATCGGATGCAGATTGCCCTAGAAAATGTTGAAGTTCTTTGATGGTGACTCAGAATGGATCCAACAGATAAAAATGTCACTCACGAGCAATCATGTTGAACTAATAAAAGCTCAATCACACTGAGGCCCCCTGCATCGCAGGAGGTGAGCTGTGGGATGGTACTGCCCTCCAGGATCGTCGAGATTGTGGTATCGGCCAGGCAAGTTGCAGCTAACATTTGCCAAAATGTCCATTTGTCATCTGGAGGACCATGTGCACGGTTCCACAACTCGGAAATGGCCTCTGTTGTTGTTATGCCTTCTATATATTTTGCATGGAGCAGATGAGCCCTGAGCCCTGGAAAGAGAGTAATAGTTTCCACAATGTCCTTGAAAGCCTGACACTGTGTATCGGCAGATTCAGTTCTGAGGACCATCATTACATACAGTTCTCACATCATATAGAATACGCACGGAAGAGCATATCTCATCAGCTTGTAGCACCATTTCTCGAATTTCGGTGGGATGGAGCTGCGGAGGAGTTCTAGCTGCAGACCCCGTTCTTCATTGTTTCCAAAGTAGGATTTAATTTTCTGAGCCACGATGTGCGGTCCCAAGCCAATACTGTACGCAGCGCGATTGGCCTGTGTCTCGAGTACCTTTCCTAAAGTGGTGTAAACCCGATCCAAAGTGCGACCTGGGGAGGGAGACAAGAAGCCGTTAAGTATTAGCGCCCATCTTCCACCATCAGGACGAGTGTCCTCCGTCTTCGTGACTGTCCCCTTGGCAGGGGGATTCCAAGGTACAAGTGCATCAGAGATATTGGTGGTGGTCATTCGCGAGTAGGAGGAGGGGTGTAGGACGGTGGTGGAAGCGGGGGACGAGTAGCAAAGAGCCGGCGCTTAAATACGCAGTCTAAGTACACAGTCTGTCATACCTGTCATACAGCTTCTTGCCGGGTCGCTCATCCCGATGATCCGAATGTACAAGCTGTGGGGCGGGCTGTTGAAAGTGTCCTCCGAGTACATTCTACTTGATGCATAGCTCAGATTTCCTATTATCGCTCCCATCCTCAACACCGCTCCTCTTGTTTCAGTCTTTCCCGCCAATGACCGCACTTCTTTTTTTTTAAATTGTTGCCAGACCTCACGTGAGATTCGACATCAGCCTTTGTTGTATTACTCCTGCCGCGGCAAACTGGGTCGCCAAACAACATGGGATGGCACAGCACAATAGAGCACCTTGGGGCTAAAAAAAAAACATATCAGGGAAATGGACTGGCCATGGGTTGAACGCGCGAGGGCTGGATACCATCAACATCGTCCAAATGTCCAAATATTGATAACCGGTGCATTTCAAATCCAGCCCTTTTGGGATCTCTGCTGCCAGGAAAGCAGGCGAGTTGTTCCGGAACGAGATAACTCGTAATGCTAGTCCTTGACTCAAAAAGAAGAAGAAAATGGCAGGACAGAACAATAGAGGACTATCCACATCACTAGACACTGCTGCTTGAAGCATCGAAATGGAATGCATTACCGGTTGCTGATTGTATAATCCTTGTCGGTGATGCGTACGGGGTTCTCAAACCGGGATACGATCTGGTCCCCGCGTGTTCTCGTGAAAAAAGCTGAAGAACAAAAGAATCTCATCATTCTCCGCATATCCCTGGAGCGGATCGAACGTCAGTATTTCCGATATATGTGTTCCAGAGTCGAACGCGTGGCCTGCCGATACGCCGGATATACAGGCCAGCCGCGCTCTGTGCGCAATCATTTCTGTGGGATATAGTGTATGGAAGAATGATGGGTGCAAGACACCGCAAGACTGAAGCGGGTGGTGGGCGGGCAATTTGGAGTGGAGAGACGCGAAGATGAGATTTTTTTGTTTTTGCCTTTGTTTTTTGCCAAGACCTTCATTTTCATGCGCTCGACGAAATTCATTTAGGTTTGGTTTTGAACCGGGTCATGAAGGATATTCCCATTTCTGTCCTGTACTGTCCTCGTTCGGTTCGTCTCACGGACTCGAACTGGCCGTGGAGAAGTGTAACGGCTTTATCTTCCATTTGGTCATGAGGACTCGTACAGTTTGAAATGCAGCCGCCAACGAGCGTACCGATTTTCTGCAGAGGAATCAGGGAATTCATCTGCGAATAATTCCAGCGAACCCTAGAAGGCAAACCCTAGAAGCGATTTTTGAAACAACGGATATAGCAAAGTCCTCGCGCGGACTCACACCGCTCGGTCACCAGATAAACTGCCAGTGAAATGGGTTATATTCCGCTTGGTCAACCAGGACTTGCACGCATCACCTTCCTGCAGTAAAATCAGGAACTTGCCCATGGGCAACCCTGAGGAATTGAATCCATCGTCAGTCAGCCTTCGTCACAGGGGGCCTACGGAGAGAAGAGGAGCATTTCCCGATCGCAAGCCATCCACTGACAGGCCTGGGCTAGTGGGGATTCCAAGCCATACTGGGACGGAGGATAATCAGATTGCGCAGGGATGTATTATCATGCACCGAGCACCAGTAGCAGAGTCCTTTGGGTCCTAGGAGTGTCCCGAAGTCATCAGTGGCGAGGATTCCATGTACTTAAAATCGGACATGATCGGATGGAATTATGGCAGGAAATACGGAAGTCACCCAGGCGCCAGAGGACAGGATACTATCCACGACAGTCGCACTTCCCGACCTATGGATGAGAGCACAAGACGGAATGGAATGGAACACCTTGACTTGTAGATAGCTGCTGTGCGATATGATTAAAAGATCCTACTAGAAAGATGTCGTTTGGGTACGTGGTTTGTGCGCAGACCAGAAAATGAAGATGATAATCAGGCAAAGTGTTGCCCGTGGAGGCAGAGCTCAGGGGAGCGGAGAGAACAGTACGCAGCGGGAGGCGGTATACTGTAGTATTTCGTTCAAATCGACAGTCACGCGTCACGCACCCCCCTATCAATATCGAAATTTGGTAAGGGTCACGCGTCACGCAGCCGTTTGTCGAACCTCCCGAGCGTCACACAGGGCTCAAATTTGCCTTCCGAAATTTTTCGTTTCAATGTCGAAAATTTCGCTGGTGTCACGCCAAATTTTGGCTGCTGTCGAAATGTCGAATTGGTTTTTGGGTCACGCGTCACACCCAGTGTCGATTTGAACGAAATACTACAGTACCAGTGAAGGGTAAGATCCCCGCTATGCAGATAACGAAGGGATAGGTGCTCTGAATGAAGCCATGACCTCGAAGTTTGCGGGTAGAACACCTCGGTGGCGATGGAAGTGCGGAGAGTTGTCACATTGAGAGGAAAAAATCTGGACAATCAGGGAATAAAAAGACATACGAAAAAGAGCCGGAACGCAGTGGGCCGTATAGGCACTTTCGCCGAGAAGAAAACAGCGTGTACTTCGGTTGAAGCAAGGTTCAAGTTTGAAAGAGATTCCAGTTAGTATGGCACTTTGAGGGACAATAGCGCGGGTAGCATGCTGCGTTCGAGGTGATGAAGAGGAAGGAATGTCGAGCCTAGAATGACCGGAGAGAATTGGGAGAGATGCAAGGTGGCGATCGAACAGCCGGGGACGCCCGATGACGCCGATGACGCCGGGTGATCCGGCGTCCTTGCTTCTTCCTCTCATCACCGTCTTCAAGTTTCTTGCCGTAGAACGTACGCACTCACTTGAAGGCCCGGATCCACTGCCAGATGCATGGGCAAACTTTGAAGCCCTGTCCACCAACTGTCCTCTTTGCAGTGCGAGCTCGTGGCGCGGGTGGAATGAGGCGATGCTCGTGGTGGGTTAGCAGATGAGAATTGGGTTGGCGAACAACGGGTGTGCAACCATCCAAATCTGCCCTTGCTTCGAGTACTTACAACATGCTGGACTATGTGTGACATATGGACATGGCGGTCCGAGTCACCTTAGCTCACGCTTTGCCGATCGGGTTCTCACTCGCCTGGGTCTTGTTGTCACCACATTACCAACTCAATTCCCTCTGAAGTTGGCACTTCCCAATTGCACGCCGATCTACCCAGGCTGCTGTTGTTCTGGCCCCGCCGATCCGCCACCACTCGACGCCTTACGCCAACGCCCCACCCTCGGGGGCCGGTCCCAGCTCCACAACCGCACTCCGCACTCCGCACTCCGCACTCCTCACCGCTCTACTCTGCACTTGTATATGTACTCCAACCTCCGCTTCAAGTTGTCCCGGTGCTCATGCCACGCTCTTGCGCATGCACTTGCATCGCGCTCTTGATCTCACACCTCGCGCTCCGCACCGCACCTCTCCTGCTGTCCCACCACCGTATCGATCATGCACCCTGCACTTGGCTCTTCGCGCACACCATCCGCCCCAGTTGCTCCCTCGCGCTTTGTCGCTCCTACATTCGTTTCGCTGAGTCGCCCAGTCTCCCATCCCACCTCTCTCGATATCGTGCCTCTTCCAAGTCTTGCTCTTGCTCTGGGTCTGGCCTCCTCTGCACGGTGTTCCACTCGCCAGATTCTGACTGCTCGTGGAGCTAAAGCCTGCCTAATACCCTGCTTCTCCTTGATCTGTGTCCCTCCGCGCCGCCTTAAGCCTGAGTCCATACGACGACGAGCACTAGGACGAGGATGGACTTGGTCTCTCACAGCGAGCGTGCGAGCAGGGGAGCAAGTAGATATGCCTTGGGAACGACTTGAGAGATAGACCTTTCTTGCAGTGGAGATGGAGTTCGTTCCCCGGTGCCTCGCGAGTGCGTTCGTTCTTTCTTTCCAGTCCTATTTCTTCATTTCGTTCTCTAGTTGTGCCTCTAATTCTAATTCTAATACTTTATATATTCATATTTCAAGCGCAATTCGACCGCCGACGCTGAATCTACAAGGAATTAGTCTGGAAAGGGGACCGGTGCTGGTGCGTGGCGACTGGCCATGGAAATATATCTTTCATACCTCTTGGAAGTTGGGTCGCGGTTCGGTTTTCATACTTTTTTTCCTTCGGCTTCCATACTTTTTGGGAGGTCTATCTGCAGCGTTTCCGCCTCGCAGAGCTGCGCCATGATCTTCATCCCTGCATCTGCAATCAACGGGTCTTCGCCGATAGCCACGCCATGACATATAGGTTCCCTTTGAGATTACAACTGCCGCAGTCCTCGTGGTTCTCGGACGATTCTCGCCGAGTGAGTTGATTATAATAACACGCTACCCATGAGTTGGACTCAGCGGTTCGACTCCGCTCGAGGACGCAGCTAGGAAGTTGCCAATCACTTTTTATTTTATTTTTTGCCTTTGCGGGCGATTCTAGTCTGAGCAGAAGGTTGGTATTGGTTTTGAACAAGTACTCGCACGAGGTGCATGATTGGTCGGGACCGAGTTTATGTTGGAGTTTAGACCACAAACCCTCAGCTTCTGTGTGGAGGTGAATGATTGTCCGTGTTCAGGTGCAGACTGTAGACTGTTTCGAATCCAGTCTGTTCTGTTGCGCATCCTATCGCGTATAAATGTGCTTGACTCTGAATGGCCGACTGAATGTGTGCAATAAATTATTCGGGCCGCAACATCCTCGGCTCTGCGTCAGTTCAACTGGGCGAGGAATATGATGACTAAAATCATTTATTCCCAGCCACGCACTAGGCTCAAGTCGAACTAAGGCTGCGTATGTACTGCAAGAACACATTCAACTGCTTCTATATTCGGACCATGAGGAAAATGGAACCGACACAACGCTCGATGACTGGTGGTGTATGTTGGCTGTGTCTGCAACTGCCGGCTCTCGCGACTCTTCCTCTGCTCCTAGTGCCTTCTCAGTCCGATCCAAGGTGACCTCAGACCTGTACTCCCTGCAGCAATGGATAAATGGACGGCCAGTAATACTAAGTGGAGTCTTACCACCGGCCTGAAGTCCCACAGATCACCCCTGCCATGGCAGAACGCCTCTCGCAAATATCATATGGTTTAATAATTATTGCGTCTGGGTGAGCGCGGGACGCACCGGCTAGTGTCCGGGTAGCGTAGCTGAGGTTCAGTTGCTCCATCGAGAACTGGGATTCAACCCGAGTACACGAGAGCTGAGTGCCAACACACACGTTGCGATAATGGAGGAGGCGCATGTGTTGATCAATAAATAGATACCAGAACGAGAGGACAGATACACGCACAGGTACGGTAAAATACACCCGCGGGCGCAGGGAGTAATTTTCTTGGATTCTTGATTTTACATGTTAGAACGAAGGTTGGAGAGAAAGGCGGGGTGGATATGAATAATTACAGTTCACGCAGGGCAGGAATTTGAGGCAGAACAGAGAGCAGGAAAGGAGGTGTGGATTTGAATGCGAATTTGAAGAGGCAAGGTATTGGGAGGCGGTAATCAGGAGATACTGCGAGAGGACGGTGTATAACGCGGAGGCACGGAGGTACAGAGGGTGGGGTGCAGACTTTATCGGCAGTCCCTCGGGGGCGAATCTGCAACCGGGGGTATTAAATGATAGAGCACCCAGTGAGGAAAGGCAACAACAGCGGGATGGTGTATTGAAACACGATAGAAGAATCGGGAGACCTTGCACGCGAAGTTTATTCTCCAGGCACGAGATTCATTGTCTGCAAGTGCAAGTTGTCAGTGGCTCGATAGGTTTGTTAGATTCAGCGTCGGAACCAGCGGGGCAGGTGGAACTCGGGAAGAAAGTTACATGGGGGGAAGCAGAAGGGCAGATATTGACCTATACACGTGCGTCGGCGACATCGTCGATTCATGATTGCTTATATCAACTCGGATTATTCGCAAGTATGCAACAGATAGACGGCAAAGGCATTGAAGGTCTTCAGTTAGATTTGATACAGGTTTCTGCAAATTAGGCAAAATATTTGTTGTTGGACGAGATTTCAGCTGCTCCATCTTTCAATTGACCATCTTCTTTCGAATCCGCAAGGGCCTCGGCCTCAGCCAAAAATACCATTAGCGTGATCGACTGGATCATTTTACAGTTGTTTTGTGAATAGTTTTGGTGAATCATTGATGCTCGACCTGTGCTTACACCTGTTTGATGGCGAGTCCCATTTATTACCCCACATTTTTCGTCATAGCCCAGAATACGGAGTTGTGACTCCACGGAACTCCGCTTCACTGCATGTATTTAGACAGGCCCCCGGTCAGTACCTTGTAGCCTGGTCGGATTTTGGCACCGGAAAATGGCTGATTTACTCTATAAATTTCCAGTTTAGCAGCGTGATTCACATTTAGGACCAAACTTCCCATTTTCCGCTGTGGGGGCCAAAACTTTCGCTTCTGGGCCCTTTCTCGACGGTTTGCACCCTCTACTCGCATTTCCAGCGATTTTTGAGTCTTGCAGCTCGATTCTAGGTCTACAGAATCAATCTCACCTCGGCCTTATGAGGATGCTTTGTCAAAAATAATCTCGCGCTCCGCGAGATTTACTCTATTCTAGTCGAACTTTCCTTGTTTCCAGCCTGTTTTACTCCATAAAATGGCCGGAGGTATTATCTGTGACTGGGTACCCGGCCACCTTAGCAGTTTGAGGAGTTTTGAACGCGAAAGCATCGAGTTACCAAGGGCTTTAGGACCTCATAACGAAGGCTAGGATCTTAGGAATGAGATGTATCAACACACAATACATTTGGTAACAATTTCGTGGCTCAGTGAATATTTTGCCGGGGCAAGTCCCAAAGCGGCAAAAACTAGGTATCCGGCCAGGGACGCATACACCAACTAATACGAGAGCAAAGTGTTTGAAACATGACGGAATATTAGCAGTGGGTATGAAATGTTGTCTTGCATAGGTAATGGGCATGGTGAAACTGGCCAAAGGATCTGGATCGCATACCCCTTCTGATGCAGATTTCGATATTTTGACAATATTTCACCAATATTTGAGGTTATTGCAACAGCCACTAGATCAGATTTTGACAGGATGGGCATCTAGGGGTAGCCAGGTGTCGTGTGGTCAGAATGAGCAGCAGAAGTCGTGAAACGATGAAGCGGTTGTCGAGAAAAAGACGGCTGACCAATAAGGAAATCGTGTTCGGGATTACCCGCCAATCAGAGATCTGGCACAGCATCACGTCAATCTGATCAAATGGGCTCAAATGAAATTCGAACTGAAACTATTTATTTCAGTCAGGCTGAAATTCGGTCGGCGGACGAGCGGCGGATCTTCCGCCGATCGTCCGCAGACGATCTGCCGCTCATCTGCAGACGGGCTGCGGCTCATGTGCAGATGGTCGCCTTTGACCTCCTTCATTACAGGCGGTATACGCGGCGGTGATCTTGCAGACGTTAATTCCACGGGACAGCCCCGGTAAGTAATGGTAAGTCATTTATTATAGATAAATCTATGTATGTATCTACACTTGATAATGTGTGAGATCTCTTCCAAGGACGCAAAGATTAGACATGCGGCAAAATTTGAGCAGGGGACCGAGCTGTAGGTCCCCTGCAGTTGCACCTATGAAGGAGGTCAAAGGCGACCATCTGCACATGAGCCGCAGCCCGTCTGCAGATGAGCGGCGGATCGTCTGCGGACGATCGGCGGACGATCCGCCGCTCATCCGCCGACCGAATTTCAGCCTGACTGAAATAATAGTTTCGGTTCGAATTTCAGCTCCAGCTGAAATGCAGACCGAAATATATTCTTTCAGTTGCACTGAAATGAGACACGAAATCCGGGATTTCAGTGACCCTTTCAGCGCACCTGAAATGCTAGGTTTCAGTTGCACTTTTTTTTGTACTGAAATGGTAAGTTTCGGGTTACAATTTCGGTGCATCTGTTTTGAATCTTGGCATTTAAGCTACATTTCAGCTGGTCCAAAACCCGATTTTATTCTTGTAGTTTAGACTACAATTTCAGTTGTACCTAAATTAAAAGTATGAGAATGTCTTTTGGACGGATTTTTGTGGAACTCCAAAGTTGACGTTCAGAGTTAAACGTCCGGTCACGCTAAATTTGGCAATCGTCGGTGTGATTAGGGAAAGCGCGTATAAGGTAGCATAGTGTAGATGATTTAAATATATTAATGTTTGCTAACTATGAAAAATTTTATTATAATTTTTAAACTTGCCCTTTTCTGCGCTTTTCACATTGTAGGTTGCTATAAAAATTGGATTATATTCGCGACATTTAACATGAAGCAGCACCCGGACGTAGAAGGTAGGTACAGAATTCATCAGCAAGTCGAAATCTCGACAAAAACAATTTCCTAACGACGAATCTCCTCCCCGCGCTCAAACAGTGATGGGGATGCAGTTGATGGCGATGAGACCACCAAGAGAAAAATCGACGCTCAGTGTTCAGCATGGGAGAGAGGGAATTGATTGTTACGCACCCGCTGCGGGGGCTTCGCAGGTGACGGTGGTACCTCCGCTGAATAAGGTCAGATCTAGGTAGATGAATTCACTAATGGATAGACTTGCCAGTTGTTGCCAACGACGGTGATGGGGGAGCAGCTCAACCCGATGGGGATGTCGAGGCCATTGAGGACGATACCAAGGAGGCTGAGAAGGCTAGAACCTGCGGAGTTGCTGGACGACTGAACGCTGGCGCAGCACTGGTTGGGTTTCGGGGGAGTGGTGGTCGGGATGGCGTCCGGAATGTGCCTGACGCCGAATTACCTACGGATTGTGAAGTTGTGGAGCAATTTGACAACGCAAAATGATGGAATTTCGGGTGCAGCAACGGCAATTCAACCACCATGTCTCACCTTCCGACGGCGGCGAAGTACGAACCTTGTAGCGGCGAAGTATGCCACCTTGTGGCGGTAAAGCATGACACCCCTTGCGGCGGTGGCGAAATACGACAGGTGGGATGTGGGGCATTTGTGGGGCGAATTACCTTGCGACAGCGGCGATGTACGAGGAGAGGGTGCATTGGTGTAGTTGTAATGCGATCAAAAATGCCGAAGAGCTCGGCTTCGTCCGCCTTATTCGCTTCCGCCTGCCACCTCTACGCAGGCCTCCGACACTGCTATAGAACCTCATGGGGTCTGGCGCCTCGCCAGCCATGTTCACCACGCTCTATTTCTAGTCCCTCCACGAATTATTTGATTCTTTCTCTAAGCTTGGTTCGGGTTTACCCTCCGCGCGCTTTTTTCCATTCCTTTGTTAGAAGTTTATTGATGGATATCATTAAAATTGTTACACATGCCTTTTCTGTTCGGATGAGAATATAAAATTTCCCTCTTTCACTGTTTCTGTGCTGGCCCAAGACCCAAGATGCAGCGGTGTGCACCTGCAATTTCTGATGTGTTTAACGCGACTACAGAACTTCATGCATTGCTTCAGGTCCATCGGTACTCTCGAAACAGCCCCAGCTGCTTTCTCCTAACCCGAATGTTCCTCTCGTCGGCATTCAGACCCGGCTTTCGAGACTAGCGGCATCTCTGAGTACCAACGACACCGTCTACGCTCCTACATCTATTGCAGAAAATATCGACACTGTACTTAAGTTTTTCGAGACTCAACCAGACTTCTTAGAATCTGCGACTCCAAATGCAACTCCCAGTACATCCCATATTCCGGAATCAACAACAGAAGTTAAACGGTCAACCCATATCGAAATAAACAGGGTGAAAACGGTCGAAGTCCCATATATTTGCCTAGCTGTTCTGACCCTCCAAACAGTGGCTGTGTCATGTGCTCAGCCACTGGTAGCTGTGTTCATGCCATAGCCAGATTTTCACATCCAATGTTAGTTAACTACTTCTTGATGCTCGTAACTTGAGCAGTTCCAACAGCACTCGGACCTGATGACATGCGACACTGCATCCGAATATTTTCGGACATGTAACGCGTAGCCGCCGGGTTCGTCGAATTTCCAAAATGTAAGGCAAAAATCCTTAAAAATCGGCTGAAAATGGCCTAGATCCAAATTTTCGCTCCCCGTTCGCCAATCGAGACATTACAGCTAATGTCGGAACCGAAGGCGCGGTGAAAATTTTTCTGTTTTGGGACATTTCCGAAGAATTCCCCATAACTCGATGATTTCTTAACGGATTGACACGAAACCTAGCTAGTTTTTCCAGGCTAATTCATCCGCAATTAGTGATGTAAAGGAAATTGCGAAAATGTATTTTATCTTTCCATTTGGCACCTGAGGCATTGTTTCTGTTGAACACCTCCTAGGAGAGTGGGCACTTGTTCAAACACACTGAATTTTTGGGATGGAAGACTTACATGCATTATAAAGAGGGTGATTTTGCCAGAATTATGATTTTCTTCTCCATTGAGTCACTATTGATTGAGTTCGAAATTTTTTGATCGAAAGATTACTTCCGAGTCAATACTGACTCAATAGAGAAGAGAATCATAATTCTGGCAACATCACCCTCTTTATAATGCATGTAAGTCTTCCATCCCAAAAATCCAGTGTGTTTGAACAAGTGCCCACCCTCCTAGGAGGTGTTCAACAGAAACAATGCCTCAGGTGCCAAATGGAAAGATAAAATACATTTTCGCAATTTCCTTTACATCACTAATTGCGGATGAATTAGCCTGGAAAAACTAGCTAGGTTTCGTGTCAATCCGTTGAGAACTCATCGAGTTATGGGGAATTCTTCGGAAATGTCCCAAAACAGAAATTTTTTCACCGCGCCTTCGGTTCCGACATTAGCTGTAACACATTTTTTTGACGAAATTCTCACCTCAATTAATCAGGTGCCGATGTAAATTGCGGATCGCGGTATTGTCATCGCTTCAGGCAATGCTGTTATTTTCATGGCAGCGTTGGAGATCGAGGCAAAAAAATGCAAAAATCAAATCGCTATTGTGATGAGTCTGTAGTCCATTCATATAATTCGGTTCTCTCTCGGTATAGTGTTAAGATAGTAAGGCGAGAGAGCATCGGTCCGACCTGAGCACCACGAAGGCGAGTGGTGACAGGATTTTTGAACTGGGTAGAGAGAGGCTCCATGTCCTGGTTTCTTTCGGAGTCCCTATGTGCTTCTAAGGGCTCGTTTCCGCCTGTAGCGTAACGCTGCTCCACCCATCCGTCCGAATTCTAAATTCGCTGAATATCACTGGTCGCCAACTCGTCGCCATTACGTTTAGGAAACATTCAATCTGAAACAGCATGGTGTGTAAGGGGAGATAGAGATCACGAGTCCGCCACAATGTCCGCCACCGGAAGATGCCGCGACAGAAATTTTCAGGGTTCTCCCGCCCGCGAGGGGGCACGAGTCAGCGGTAGAATAAGGTTTGTGCATAAGCGGATCAGTCGGAGATCGCGCAGTTGCATCGCGCTCCTACGCCGTCGCTTCCACGATGGCCTTCAACTAACTCAAAAAGATTTAATTACTTTTATGCCACTACCATTGGTTTATTCAAATTATCATTAAATCTTTTCAGCGCGCTTCTCAGAAGTCAGGACCAAGTCAGGACCATTGTTCAGGCATCCTGGAGCCGAGATCGCGGCTCAGGGTCTACACATTGCATCGAAAAGTCAAACTCGAAATTTTCGATGCAAACCAACGCTAAGGATCAGTCAAGAATTCACGCTGGCTTAGCAACTGCTGAGGGTTTATTTATTTGTTCTTCTTTTATGAGTCTCGCATGGGTGCCCAAATGGATTGCAGTGCCGGCAACAATGGCACGAATCTTGGCTGCGTGGGTATTGAATTTCCCCTCGGGGTTTTCAAATGCGTTGGCTCATCCAATAATGTTAGTCGGTGTTGGAGAGCCACCAATTGTTAGGGTTCTCCGCCCCCGCCGGGCCCGCGCAATAGATGTCAGACGTATGAATGACCTGTGCAGGTTTCGGCGGCACTAGTTTTCAAGGACCATTGTTCAGGCATCCTGGAGCCGAGATCGCAGCTGAGGGTCCACACATTACATCGGCAAGCCAAACTCGAAATTTCGATGCAAACCATCGCTAGGGATCAGTCAAGAATTCGCGCTCCTAAAACTTTCTCAGGTGTGATTTCTGACCGCTGTTCACAGAGGTACCTACTTAGTTACCATGTGGATAGAAGAGGCTAAATCGCATACCATTTCAATCAATTGAAATTGACGAAAGAGGTGATTTGAATTCTCTTGACAATCCTGCTGATCAGTGTCGCATTCACACGGTATGGCAAAACTCTCGCAATCGCTTCCAGGCTCAGTGGGTAAAATAACGCCTTCTAATCAGAAAGAAATCCACACAAATACTGCCGAAACACAGAGCAGTGGAGTCACTGGGATAGGCACCATTTACCTCATCTCCACCGCAGGATTATCGATTGATTCAGCTTCCTATCACTCCAAGATGATTGTCGCTCTCACCTCATGCAGTAAGTGTCCCAATACTCGCATTTCCCAGAGACTCCGGATCCCGACTGCTTCTTGCGAACTCCGATGTGTTAGACTGATCAACCGTGCTGCAAATGCCCCACTTTCTTCCCTGATGAACTGACTATACCTGATTTTGATGAGCCCACATTGAGTCCGCAAATCAGTAAGCCGAAAAGCCAGAATAGGCGTTCTTACGGAGGTCCCTTATTATGTATTATGTAACCCAGTCCATTTGCGCCACGGACTGCAAATGTCCACCGCCTATGCATTCTCGTTTGATAAACATTGTCCATCGACACATTTTAGGCATTCCAAGATCCCTATTTTTTGATTCCTACCTCGAACTGTGCTCAACATCACGATTTCGTGACAGTGTTCAACGGCACGAACTACAGTAGTGCCAAAAATAAATGCGATAGAGGCGGCAAGCGGAGTCAAGCTTATCGGATAATCTTACGGAAAGACTCCAGTTGTCGATAAACTAAAGTTTTACAAAACAGCTGCGGATTCTTGGAACGAAGAATGAAGATTATTATCAAGCTCTTATTCGGTAAATGGATTTCCATTCAAGCATCCCAGTGCGAGTATATATCCTTTTTTGGACTAGACATCCGGTCTAAATCTTACGGAAAGGCTCCAGTTGCGATGAACTGGAGTTTTCTCAACATCTCCGGATTTTTGGAACGAGGAATGAAGATTATTATCGAGCTCCTATTTGGTAGATGGATATCCATTCAGGCATCCCAGTGCGAGTCTATTTCCTTTTGGACTAGACATCTGGTCCACAGGACTGATTTTCATCTTAATTCCTATCCTCCCTGGCAGCAGTCTGACTGGACGGCAAGGTATAAAAGCCCCGAAGCAGCTGCACTCATGTTCAACATCTTCAGAGTGTCCTACTTTCTCCTCTCACCGAACATGCAACTTCTCGCTGCCATCACTACTTCCCTTATGCTTGTATCTTCCACTACAGCAAGTATTTAGAGACTGTGTTGCGCACCCGTCCCTCCGGTGGTCATCGAATATACTAACTTCTCCACCCACCTATCAGCCAGCCTCACGTTGTTCACTGGCACAGGCTTCACCGGGCAATCGGCTACCCTCACCAATAACGGAGAGTGCGGGGTAGGTGCCCTCCATATATCATATCTGTTTCTCAACCCGAATGCACAGACCATCAACGAACCTTTCATTTCCCATCTGCTCTCTGCGAAAGCGTCAGCCGGCGATATTTGCTTCTTGTACAAGGATGCCAACGGCTGTAGCGACTGTGGAGCGTGCGTTGATGCGAATGGATTCCGTGATATGACCGCGGTATGGACTCAATGGCTTGCAGTTAATCAGACTGATGATGTTTTTATAGGTTCCCGCTGTCCACCATTTCCGCTGCGTGACTGCGGACTCCCAGGGATGCTCCAATGCTGCTTGTGACTTCCATTAAGCAAATTTGAGACCTTAGTGACAAATGTCCTGTGTAGTGGAATAACCGTTTTAGTTTGTTATTCACAACCTTTGTTACAAATATGCACATTAGTAAGCAGGAAGTGAACCCTTGCGTTTTGAGTAGCTCTTCAGAAAACGGCCGAAGTGCCAGAGAAATCCCGGGCCCGTCTGCACTTGAATTCTTGGAGGCCACCAAGCCGGTCAAGCACCGGTACAATTTAGACGCCCACATGCACAGTGCCTGGTGCGGGTATGGTTCGATTCAGTTCAGGTTCAGAGCCTCTTGCTCTGAACGCCGAACCTGAAGAGTCGTAGGATGAGGATCTTCGTCATTTGATGGGGCAAGTTCGTGAGATCAAAACTAAGCGAACGAAACCTCGTAAGAAGCCGTGGCGTGCTCCAGAAACTGTGTAAGTTTGTCAGGACAACGTGCAAGTTCGCCGCAAGCCCAAATTCGGCCAGCCATCTGATCGGTTCACGGTCGAGTGATGCACCTCACGATTTTTATCCTCTCCCACCATCATCTTGTCCCGCCCCCCTGCGCGCGTTCTGACCAGTTTTGCAGCGCGCCGAGGTAACGTCTTCGTTCGCATTCCCCAGTATGTAAATACCCACGATAGGCCGCTGAGCACCCATGTTGTTCTATTCCCAGCCGATTCCGATTTTTCCTCAATAATGGCAGCGCCGTCCATCAATCTCACGGATTTTTACCACCCGAGGCCGCTTTTATATCCAGCTGTGCATGGAGTTCTTCAACTCTTTTCAGATTTGCTTCCTGGCGCACCACAGCCCGATTTTTTCTCGGCACCCGACTCGTGGGACTCCGCGCCGTTCTCCCTGCCGCAATCACTACAGCAACTGAACACGCAGTGGGACAACCCCGCGGTACAGCCACACTGGAATGATTTTGTTTCCAGGTGCAACAGTTGATGCCGAGTGGTTCAACTAAAACTAAATATACGCGGCCTCTACAGCCTTCAGTCAATGCCGGCTCGACCCCCTTCCACGGATTTGAGTGTAGGGGATTTTTTTATGATTGCTACAGGTAAGATGAAACACTATCTGGAGGAGTTTGCAAAAAGGACCACCAACGCTACCTTGAGTACGTTGCACAGTCGGTTGACTTGTAGAGTAGACTTGTCGATTATATTCACGTACACATATAATGGTATGCAGAATAAAGTGTCTCAGTGTCTTGTTCATGTTAAGAATTGCAACGCAACTCGTCAAATGTTTTGAGTTTTATAACAACCAGAATGCGCCAGAAAAATTCTCAAAATTTGAGGACTTTGAATAGATGTACAACTTAGGAACTCGCGCGACCGCAGGGCTGTTTCCGCCGACCTGCATATATCCAATCCTGGTTGAACATGAATTAACGTGACTGGATCAATGTAGTTAGGAGCAATTGCACAGTAACTTGATGGGTTTTCTGGGCTGTTATCGTCATAAATTCTGTAGCTGCATCAGTGAATCGGAAACAGAGGTAGATGTCAGAGGAACAGATGATGTAAGCCTTCCTCAACGACGGTACAGAGCCGACGAAGTTGCTCATTCTCGATGCCAAAAGCTGACGAACTTGTGCATCATCCGACGAACTCCCGCAATCCTACATAGTGACGAAGTATGTGAGGGCTCCTGGGCTTAGGAAAGACGAATGTGGCCAGATTTTTTTCGCTCGAAGAATCCGTCACGAATTTGCCGCCACTGAGTTTTAGCACAGTTCCGGGAGTCCCGAGACCTAGTTGATCATGTTCAATCTCTTTAGGAACGAAAAAAAAGACACATTGACGCCACAAGACCCAGAATTGAACGAGCTTCAGCGGAATCCCGAGAATCCAACGCGACAGTGAGAGTAGCAGCATTATGAGGTCCTGCACGACACGAAGAATGTCGATTGAATCAGAACTTTAATGAGGAACTTGGCCAGGCAAAAGAAACCGCTTGGCCCGGGACATCTATCGGTCACAGTGAACGGCCGTGAGTGAACAAAGGAGCCTCGGCATTGCAGAGTGTGACTGAGTTCAACTTCCCGAATAACCACAAAAACCTGAAAAAGAAGAGACACACCAAATGAGTGGCCTGCCAACACCTCGGAGATTGGATGGATATTCCATTTGAGCCGTGCGCGCAATCACATGATCCGGTCTGTG
Source organism: Mycena leptocephala (assembly GCA_029378395.1). Classification (NCBI taxonomy): domain Eukaryota; kingdom Fungi; phylum Basidiomycota; class Agaricomycetes; order Agaricales; family Mycenaceae; genus Mycena; species Mycena leptocephala. The sequence continues at coordinate 46,448 of JARJLF010000511.1, read as the reverse complement.
GGATTTAAAATAGGGAAACTTGAATATGATGTGCGGAAAACACCGCAAGACTGAATCGGTTGGTGGCTCGGCAATTGGGCGATAGAGGGATGTGGGATGAACTGCATGGGTCCAGAAATAGAAATGCGAATATATACTTCGAAACCGAGGGAAAAATAAACCAACACCAAACCAAAAAAAAAAGACCCGTGGAGCCCATGCCCATGACTATGATCCTGGAAGAGCCGTGGATGACAAGGAAAGCGAAGCGATTGGTTATTCAAAAAAAGGTTACAAAGTCAGGTAGATTCGAACAGCCCGCTCTCCAACAAGTTGCGCAGGACGTAGATCATGATCAATGCAATGGGGTTATCTTCTGTTTGGTCGTGAGGGCTTGCACAGCAACGTACATACCCATTTTCTGTAATGAAAGTGTGGAGAACCCACCTATGGGTGAATGCAGTTAACGCAGGAGAATGAGGACTAGAATTCGGTGTATTGCGCTCCGTAGTTTATATAAAGCAGCCGCAGCCGCAGTCGGTTTGAGTGTGGGGGTCAGAGGAAACCCATAGTGGGAGCAGGAGTTTGGGGGCGGAGAGAGCGAGAGCGAGTCAGTACGGGTTGTGAGGGCGTCGAAACATGTGCATGCATCGTATGCGTACGAGAGACAAAGCTTTACATACAAAATGTGCATGTAAGAGATCGAGATGTAGGCAGGATGAAGCCGTAGATATAGACGTAGACGGGTTGAGGGCTTGAGATAGGGCTGCGCGGCTGGATTTATCGAATAGCAGATTGATTTCAGAACAGAACGGAATACAGCACAGTGGGTGGAAAAGGCCAGAAGACAGAACAGAACACAGGTCGGACTGCGATTTTCAGAACAGGTGAGGAAGAAGGCTAGGCCGAAGCAGGGACGAAGAATGTTGAATTAGTCGCTGACAGCTTAGAGGAGAACGAGGCAAATAGAGGCAAGTGGGCAATACGTGGACAGAGGAGCCCAAGGAATGAACAGAGCCAGATATCGACCCAATATCGACCTATACGCGCGCGCAGGCGGCATCGTGAACGCGGTGTACCAACTATTACTGGTTCCCAAGACAGATGCTGAGGGTTGCACGCAGATTAGATCGAGTGGAGCGAGCTGCGATGGCGGGAGAGAAGGGGAGAAGCAAAACGTGGCGATGACGCATCAAGCCGGGCTGGGGCCCGGGTGATCCGGCGTCGACTTTCTTGTTTCTTCCTCTCATTGCCGTCTTCAATCGTCTTTCTCCAGAACGCACTGGCCGGCTTGGACGGCCGGATCTACTGCTATATCCACGGACCAAACTTCAAGGCGGTAGCCCTGTTCTCCTTCCAGTGCGAGCTCGTCATCGGGTAGGCGGAACGAGGCGCGAGTGGGGGCGTGGGTTGGCAGAGCGGGAGGGTCTTGGTCTTCTGGTGCGTATCCATCCATATCTGCCCTCGCTTCTAGACTGTACACTACGCGTCACAGCATGACACGCCGCTCCGAATCGCCTTACTCTGTGCCTCGCCTCGCCTCGACTCCGTGGCGGCGGCGTCTCCTTGTCGTTAGCGCCACTCCCTTTCTCGCCTGCCTTGTTCTTGGCCGGGATCTTCTTGTCCTGGATGGATTCCTATCGCCGATCTGCCATCGACCATCGCCTGCGCATCGCTCGCTTTCTTGCTCCTTTGCCCTTGTTCCTTCCAACCCAACGCCCAACGCCGCCCATGCCAGAAACACGACCCGGACGCCACGCCCTGCCGCAGGAGGGTCTAACTACCGTACCCACGCTCTGGCGCAAGCATCCGCACGCCCTCGATCAAGCTCAATCTCTCGATCTCACTCCTTACACCTCCACCTCCACCTCTGCCACTCGACCCCACCCTCCGCTGCACCTCCCGATCTCGATCTGGTGTAGTCTCTCTCTAACACCTCTGCTTCCCGTGAGGTGCAGCCCGGGTCCTCGCTAGCGCTCCTGCAGCTCCGCTCTTTCCCTTTCCTATCCCGTGTCATGCATGTATCATATCTTCTGGGCCATTTCCATCTGTCGATATATGGTCCATTCATTCTTGGCTTCGATTGTCCGCGCTCGGCCTAGTGCTCACCGGCCTCTGTCTCCTCTGCTACTGGTAATAATTGGAGTCTTACCCTTACAGCGAGCGAGAGGCGAGATGGTCTTCTTTCTTTCTGTTTTCTTTCGCTCTTCTGCACTTTGAACTCCCTTTTGTCCACCTGACTCTCACTTCCTCTGATCTCACCTCTCAATCCTCAAGTCCTCGTTTTGATATCCAGCCTACATTTTTGTTGCCTGCCTGTCTGCTGGCTGCTCCGCCCTCCCGCTAAAACCTTACCAACCATTTCAACGCAGTTACCATTCGAATAATGCACCGCATGAACTTTCGCATCGCATCGCCCAAGTTTGGGCCATCCGCATGATCTTCTCATCTCGTGGGCTGAAACACCGACGTCTGGCATGCGCTGCCCATGGTGTCCGAGCTGTATCCGAACTGTCTCTCATCCTGTCCACGCATACCCCGCCCGCCATTTGATCCATACCCTCCGCATCTCTGATGCCATCATTCGAATCCTAGCACTCTCCTTGCCACATCGAATCAAACTCTCTTCCTCTCCGAAGAATCCGAGCTGAGCGCACCTGCTTTCAATAGCAAATGGCTTTGCCTTTGGTTACACTATTACTATTGTACATGGTGAGGATACTACTTCTGAAATACTCTCCTATCAATGTACAAACCCAGCCGCCCCAATCCGTACTGTCTCAGGCGCCAGCCGGTAAAACATAATTTAAATTTGGATCAGTCACAGCTGGTAAAATACAAATTTAAATCAGCCGCAGCTGGTGAAAGACAAATTGAATTTGAATCAGTAAAATGCAAATTTAAATCGAGGGATGCATGAACCAATCCTGAATCAAGAGACGCATGGGCTGAATTTGAATCAAGAGCAACCGGTAAAACACGAATTTAAATCAGGAGACGCATGCACGGACTGGTGGTGTATTGACTGATTCACCATATACAGATGGCCGTCAGCTGTGATGCAGTCTTGCGCTCGGGGAACTCGGCGATTTTGGTACCTGTCTGGGAAACAGAGCAACAACAGAGCAGGAAGAAAGAAAGAAAGAAAACAGCAGTGCCGGCTCCCATCCGCATCGAACAGATATCATGCTGACTTTCTTCTCGTTTAAATTGTATTTTACTGTGTCGGTCTGTTTGCGCGGCGAGGTGAGATAGACGAGTCATAAAACATACCCGCGATTTTCCTGTGAAGTCAGTCAGGCGTTGAATCAAAGGAGCCTATAAAACCGGACGATTGAAACGTAACTGTGGAGGACTATTCAATTTGGATAAATCTCCTCATTCGGTGTCGTTGGCGCGCCGAGGACGGGAATCACTGCTGCATCGACGTTAGCACATCGTCTTGCGTAGGGCGCTGTTTATTAGTCCGGTTTATTAACACTGTTTTAAACACCGCTTTATAAACGGGTTTTTAAATGGCTGGGCTCAAAGTACTGGTTTTTATCTCACACTGGCTGTATTAAGGAGGACAGCCTAAGTTCGACTCAAACTTGACCGGAAATTGGATGACCGTTGTGCCAAGGAATATTCCGGGAATGTCTTGTAACATTCTGGCTGAAAAAAAAACCCCAAAACACTGTCAAAATGATCAATACACCGAGCTCTGTTGGTCTGCAACTGGATCCACGTCTGTCTCCCAGCTCAAAGACACGAGTTCTGTATGTGGAAGCTGCCTTGGCTCACGCTGCACAAGGGAATCTGGGCGAAAATTTGCGAAAAAAACACCAGAAACCCCGTTTTTGAGCAGATTTGGGTGAGTGTTAAAAAAACGCGTTTATAAACACGCTGTTTACAGACACAGAATTAAAAACTGTTTATAATGGTCCCGGGAATTATAAACAGCGCCCTAGTCTTGCGGACTTCCGCTCTCTTTTGTTTGTCCACGTTTGGAAGAAAGAAAACAACAAAATGAAATGCTCAAGTGGAAGGAAGCCTACTTACCCGATGTTCCTTACCTTTGTACATATGAGCTGTAGCCGCTCGAGAATCAACGTACACCTGTGCCCGGCTTGGTGATGACCGTGTCTGGAGGCGCGCCTGCGTAAGGGAGGATCTGTAACACGAGTACAAAGTGTGATATATATACTCTAATTGAACAGAGCGCCTGAAGCATGTGGGACTCCCGGCAAATTATTAGTGAGTAAGATGAGTCTGTATGGGTATTGTGCTCCAGGATCTAGATCTAGTACATCTGCTCGAAGATTAGTGAGGCCTAGACTCAGATAACGGGCCATCCTCGCGACCCACATATACATCGAACCTCTGCGAGATTGGAAGTTGAAAGTGGAATTGGGGCGGTCTTACAAGTAGACTAAACAACCGCATGCTCATTATATCAGTTGACTATACTGATCAGACCGCAGTAACGAATCTGCCTCAAGGCAAGTGGACTTCGACAAAGTTTTCTCTTCTAATGGTAAGGTGCACAGTTCAATGGTCTAAACCTTGATTAAACTGTGATTTTGAACAATTTTTAACATGAGTTTGAGGAGTGCCAATTACTCTAATCAACCAATCGACTGATTTTATGTGGGGATGCCCTTGTGTACTGCCTTTCGGCAGTGAAACCGCAATCAAAAATACCCAAATTGGGTTCAAGAGTGAGTACCCAATGAGGAAGGTCATGACAGTGTTTGCGTGTTGTTCAATAGCACACATATAGCGTGTAAGCAGGGCAACTACGTAGTTGGAGTTGGATTTAAGGGATCAAGGTGGATGGTCAAGACTTGCAAGGGCCGCCTAAGACCGCCTTCAGACCGCCTTCCGACAGAAGGCGGTCTTCCTGCAATAAAAAGCTTGCTGACCAGTGCTTTCGTGGGTCGGAGGCTGAGACCCTTTCTTCTATGAATTTTCCTCTCGGCTCGCGTATTGACCCTGGAAAGGTCTGTTTAAACATGGGTTTAAATGGTATTTAAACTGAACTTCGGTTTAACACGAATTCATCCCGAATATTCATGCCCCTGCGCGCTCACCACCAGCCCCCAGAGAGGCATAAACATGTTTAGTTTTAAACAGCTTTTTCCATTGAGACACGCAGTGTTTAAACAAGGTGGTTGTACTTCTTGCGTGCTGCACCCATTCCGAGGTAATCCATTTTTTTTGCCCGTTCTATATTCATGCTTTAAGTCCGGCTTGAGGTTGTGCACGTATGCACAATTCAGCTGTCTGTCGATGTTGGTGATGTTGGACCAACTGTAATCACCGCGGAGCGTTGATTCCTTGCCTCCTTACCTTTGTTCTCCCTCCTCTCTCTCCATTTCCGCCAACACCCCACTCCATACTTATACCCCTTGCTTCAAGTTACAAGTGGTGTTCGATCCGCTCCTCGCACCCAACGTGCTGCTCGTCTCAATTTCGACTTTGAATTCCAATAATCACCAACCTGAGCATGAACAAAATATTTAACGAAAATGATGTCCATTTCTACAACAGAATACATGCACTGCATTCCGAGCCTGCGTCGGCAGGGTCTGTTGACGTGGGTTGACGTCGGTCGACCTCAGCAAACCCTAGTCGGCAGGGTCTGCCGATGCCCCGTCGGCAAATCTGTGCCGACCTGCGCTGATCGTCTGTCGACGTCTGCTGACCCGTAGACTCGTAACCAGTCTGCCTACGCCGTTCTAACAAGGCGGGCTTGTTGCCGTAGGCAGACTGGTACTTCTCGGATATCCCAATTGGGCTGGGGCGGAGTTTGAAATTAAGTTGTTCATTGAGTGAGACCGATGACGCAATGAGCCGCGGCAATTCCGGAGATCGCAGTCCGAAGTTGATTTCCACTAAAACTATCCTCAGGTTTTACAGTGTTCTGTACCATAAAGAGGAGGCCAAATCAAAGGGATAATTCTTCTATTTATTACCCCAGCTTCAACCGAAATAAACTTAAAAACTGAGTCACTGCGTTCAGACCCCCCTGTAGGCTAGGTTATCCCAATAGGCAGATGCATAGGCAGACCAATGTGCCGACCCCTGCCCATCCATGTGCCCATCCCTGCCGTGGTTGGTCTAGGTATTGCAACCAGAATAGGCACACATAGACTGACGTAGGCCGATGAGCCTAGCTAAGCCTAGTTAGCCAAATTCAAAATCTGACATGGTTTGTACCCATCCAGCCACTCCAACCAACACCAACCTAGACCCACATTGGCCAAGGTTGGCCAAGATAGGCACACACTATCGGCAAAGATCTGCCAAGGTGGGCAGACTTTGCCTTGGTAGGGATGCTAGACCAACGTCAGCCAATGCCTATTAACATAGACCAACGTCGGCTTGAGTGGGCAACCCATAGGCGGAGATCGGCGAAAGTGGGCACATCTGTGCCTATGGGGGGGTCCGAATGCAGTGAGTGTAAACGGAATAAGATTGTGAAAAAGTCACTTAAATTTCAAACTCCGCCCCAGCCCAATTGGGATATCCGAGAAGTACCAGTCTGCCTACGGCAACAAGCCCGCCTTGTTAGAACAGAGTAGGCAGACTGGTTACGAGTCTAGCCGACCCGGCGTCGACTGAGGTCTGCCTACCTGGGTTTCTGGGTTCAACCCACCTCCGCATACTTACCCGCTATCCTCCTCCGGTTCCATGGCCACCCATGTTGTCGCTAGCAAGCCTGTAGCCCGTAGCAACTGAATGATTACTTGTTCCTGGTGACTTGAGGACTTCTCCCGTCGACCCTGAGCCCTCAATACCAGAGCACCGATTCTGTGGCCCTCTTGCAGTTTCTCCCACATTCCCCTGCTCTCCATGTCTTAACACTTCTCAATAATTTATTAGAATGTTCAATGGGCAGTCGGCAACTAACTCCACTTCTACCAGGTGCCACGCAGTGGCACGGATCCGAACCCAGATGGTGGAAGCTGAAGCGCGGTTTGCCAGTGGCACCAGTCAGAAGTTCCTCCTGCATTATGTTAGCCATGGAATTGCGTTAGGAAGACGGGAGCAGTAATCAAATTTGACGAGGCATGAGGAAAAATTATCGCAAAGGGCGGATCCACACGTTTTGACAACTGGCCAAATAGTATCAAACACTCTCTTGCTCAATTCCGTACCAAAACAACACTGAAACAAAGAAACAATACAGCTGATGTACGGTTGAATGTGAGCTGGACCGTTGACAGACCTCAGCCTGGGTCGGCATACTCGGTTTGCCTCCCGGTTGGTCGACCTCTGCCGACGGGGGTCGGCAAACTCTGTGCCGACGAACCCACGGAATGCAGTGATTTTATCTACACCTCGTGATATGCAACCAGTCTTTCCAGCTCTTCTGCCTCCAGCACCTTATCCAGCTTGTGGTATGTCAATGCAAGTTTGTGCATGGTCCGAATGGTTTCTCGACAATCTTCACCGAGAAGCTTCCTCTACTTCTCGAGGGCCTCAGCCCCAAGCCTTTCGGCTTTAATGAACTGTTCTAGTCCGTTGTATGTCCCTGCCAAATTAGCCATGGCACATAGAGTGTCGGGATGATCTTTACCCAGCAGTTCCCTCCGCATCTCCAACACCAAAACCTCCAGGGCCTCTGCCTTGTGCAATCGGCCTAGGTCGCGATATCTCCATGCTAACCGAGCCATGGTCCATAACGTCTCTTGGTGATCTTCACTCTGAAGTTTGCTCTACCTATCCAACACAAAAGTAAAGAGTACCCGCCCCTCCTCAAAGCGACCCAGGTTACAATATGTTATTGCCAGATGACATATGGCACATAGTGTCTGGACTACTGTAGTATTTCGTTCAAATCGACAGTCACGCGTCACGCACCCCCCTGTCGACAGCGAAATTTGGCAAGGGTCACGCATGACGCCGGCGATTGTCGAACCTCCCTAGTGTCACACAGAGCTCAAAATTAGCTGTAAGGTGCAAAATAGCTCAAATTTTCGTTCCGATGTCGAAAAGTTCGCTGGTGTCACGCCAAAATTTGGCTGTTGTCGAAATGTCGAAATGGTTTTTTGGGTCACGCATCACACCCGGTGTCGATTTGAATGAAATACTACAGTATCTTCACCCAGGAGGTGCCTCCGCTTTTTGAACACTTCAACGTGGAGCACCTCTGCCTTTGTGAATTGGCCTAGGTCTGTGTATGTCCCTGCCATATTACTCATGGTAAACAGAGTGTCTGGATGATCTTCACCCAGATGTTTCCTCTGCTTTTCCAGTGCCGAAATCTGGAGCTCTGATGCCTTCTCGAGTTGGCCCAATCGATTGTATGTCAATCACAGATCGGCCATGGCACATAGAGTGTCTGGATGATCTTCTCCTATAATAGTTCTTCATTTCTGGAACACTCCAACTTCCAGCACTTTTGCCTGCCTAAATTGGCCAAGGTCATAATATGTCCGCACTGGATCTTCCATAGCATCCAGGTGTCTGGATGATCATCACCAAGCTCCTTCTCCTTTTCGCGCAGGGCAACTTTACACTCCTTCAGCCCCTTCAGTAGCGTTTCTGTAAGCGGAGGTGAGGTTGCATGTTGTGAAATTACTGTTTCGCTGGTCTGTAATTTTGGGATTAATGATGTTCAACTATATTGACTAATTCATCCACTTACATGATCTCCGTATAAATAGGAGCTTTGAGTAGCACAATTTCGGGCATCATCAACATCATGATTCTAGAATTGCTCAGCCTGGTACATTTCTTACAAGATGAAATGCTCTCACAACATGTCCAATGCAATTCTGACTCTCATTATCAGAATTGTATGAAATATCCTCTTCGACCGGGTCCAGACCAGAATTCTGGCTCTGTGCATCACTATGATCCTCGCGTAGTGAATCTGGGTCTTCTGAATCATCCAATTGCAAGTGATCCGAGTGGAGACTGTTTGTGGAATTGGTCTCACAGTTCATTTCCGTCAAGTGATTGTCAGGTGTATCTGGATTGGTTGAGGTTGTGTGTTCTCTATTAACGCTATCATCAATATTGTTTGCACCACATCTTCAAATGTCACCCATCAACCACGACATTCAACTCTGCATTGTGATAGCTAGTTTGGGGGATGTCTTCAAAGGTGGCAGCTACGAATGCGCAAGAATTGGGCAGGAGCTCTTCAGCACGGGGCCTGGAGGATATTCATCCATAACGGGTATGGAGAGAATTAATTTACACACCTTCGCAATAGCTGAATGAATTCACCAAGCCAGTTCGAAAGCCTGATGAGAATAGTCGTGGTAAGAAAGTCAACACCATCATAGTCGAAGGGTGGTTCCGATTCCTTGGCCGGGCCCAGTACTATGATGTCGACCCCAATGTCCTTCAGTACTCGGCTCACCAGACCACACGGCTTGTTTGCAACATCACAGTGTACGCTCCCAGTGTCGGACCAAAATCCAGGTAGGTCGGGAATCTCGCCGAGGTATCGGATGCAGAGTGCCTCGGAAATGTTGAGGCTCCACTACAATGCTAAAGTCAGAATGGATCCAACAAATGAAAATGCCACTCACGAGCAGTCATGTTCAACTAATAATCGCTTAATCACACTGAGTCCCCCCTGCATCACAGGCAGAGAGCAGTGGGACTGTCAGTACTGTCCTCCAAGATTGTCGAGATTATGGTATCAGCCAAGCAGGTTGCAGCTAAAATTTGCCAGAATGTGTATTCATCGTTCGGTGCCCCATTGGTATGGGTCCACAGCGCGGAAATGGCCTCTTTTGTTGTGTTGCCTTCCATATATTTCGCATCGAGACACAGAGCACGGAGCCCAGGAAAGAGAGTGACAATTTCCACAATGTTCTTGAAGGCCTGACACTGGGTATCCGCAGATTCGGTTCTGAGGACCATCATTACATATGGTTTTCACATCATAAAATACGCGTGGAAGAGCATATCTCATCAACCTGTGGCACTGTTTCTCCAGTTTTGGTCAGATGGCGGTGTGCAGAGATTCCAGCTGTAGAACCCGTTCATCCCCATTTCCGAAGTAGGATTTAATTTTCCACTCTGAGGACTTCATTTTAGTTTCTATTTACATTGGCACATTTATCCATCGCATTTCTACCTTCAAGACTCGTAATGTGATGGTGTGCAACTCCCTCCTGAGATGATTAATTCTCAATTGATAGCACAAATGTGTCGTGGTTGAACAGACACGGCGGCAAACAGAATATGCCGGCACATTCGGGGAATGTGCCGGCTACAGCCCCAAATGTACCGCCCGTAGGCTGAATGTGCCGGGGGTTCGAATGTATGTACGTGCCGGCTTTCGTATATCCTGCGGCGCACCGGTGATAATCCAGGACTGCTCCGTCGGCGCCGCACCGACCATGTCCAACACTTGGGTCGCTGCAGCCGGTTGAGGAAAGCCTGGGGCGCTCAAAATCTTTGGGGACAAGGTGTGCTTTTGGCGCGCGTATTGAGTATTGAGCTCCCACGCTATTTTTTGAAATGTCTTCAGTGTTTGGATGTGAAAGATGGGATGAATGCGGATGGGACGAAGCTTCAGATCTGGACATGCGCGGCTGGGAACACTAGTTCGTCATCGTCTTTATTTGGTTGGTTCTTCTACCAAGACATGATTTCTACAGACCAGCAGTGGATTTTCGTGTGCTCACCAGGGTCGCCGCAGATCGTTTGGGCCAGAAGAAATAAGGTGCATGATGCAAATATCAACATCTAAACATTGATTTACCTTTACCTTGCAGTGCGTAGATGCAACCAAACGCAACGTCACGAACATGAATGTGGTGCGTATCCGCCCGAATCCGCACGGCTAACTACCGATTTTACTTCCCGCAGATGCAGTTCCGGGACTGTGACGCGTCGTTCTCCAACTCGAACCAGAACTGGGGTATTGCAATTGTAACGGAGCCTAAATCGTAAGTCTCTTCCTGACCTCCTAAAATTAGGAACAAACTCATCCCCGTCTTCGGAACCCATGCAGTGTCTCCCTCTCCCACGCCTCCGACACCTCTCTTTGCATCGCCGCCTCCGCCAACTCCACATCCACTCCTGTCACCGTCGAGACCTGCTCCTCCAACTCTCCCGCGCGGACCTGGATCGGCTTCGATGTCGGAATAATCAAATCCGTGCAATACAATGGCTTGTGTCTCGCGACGAGCGGGGACGGGGACGAAGCTCGTGTTGAGCGACTGCTCGCAGACCGACCCAGCCAATGGGTGGGATCTTGATTGGCAGGCAGAGAGGGTTGAGAATGTTGCGGCATCTAATATGGTGGGCATCTATTCTATTCTATTCCGTTCTGAATAAATGAATGCTGATGCTTTCTAAACCCAGTGCATCGACCTCACCGACGGGAAGGAAACTGTTGGGACGCAGGTGAGCTTATTGCGCCAATTCTTTTTGAGGCAGCTGATACGTTGCTTCTTCAGCTCCAAATCTGGAACTGCAGCGCAGGGAACACGAACCAGAACTGGGTTATCAGCTATAATTTCGAGGGCGCCGGCTCCCGGAATTCAGTTTCGCGTTAGATTGACCCTGAACTAGTTTATTGCTCTGCAGCTCGTTTCAATGGAAATTATCTAGCTTGATCCTGTGGGATGCATACATACTGGCCCGGTGGTGACGGGCGAAGAACATTCTAGTTCTTGACGTATTGATCACGCGTGTTAAATAATGAGCCCAAAGGATGACTTGGATTTGAAGCTCGGGCGTTGGTACGCAGTGAGGAACCTCCAGGTGCGCGAAGCGCATCGAAGCTGAAAGTCAGGATCGGAGACTCTTGGGAACCGAGAAGACCGGCGCGATGTTTCGGGTGTGTCTCGCAACAAAGTGGATTGGCCAATGGCTGAAACCAGGCGGAAACGCAGGAGAAGCCGCTGAGAACATGGACATTTTGCGCAAAGTGATCTGATCAGTCACGGTGTGACTAATTATTTTCTTGTCGCGCAGCCCGACTGCTTTTCTGGAAGTTGGCCGGCTGTGGGGCGGTGACGGCGGTTGATCTTGGAACTCGGATCATATCTAAACCCATTTGCCCATGTTTCAGATATCTGTTGTGTGGATGGAGCAAGGATGGAGATAGTCTCTCATAGACAGACGTTGCAACAAATTTAGTGCTCATACCTCGCATGTTGTAGTCTGTTGATAAGGTCGATCGAACGATCAGTGGCTTGCTTATTACAAACAAGACGTGCCGTCGCTTCGCTCCGGCTCATCCGTGGAACTTAGCCGATAGTTCAGGTCTCAATGTAAAAAATCATCACATACTTGCGGCGTACATGAGATACAAACGGAATGATCTTACACAGACGGAAAATGGTATAGAGTTTGTGTTCGTCAGAAACGTACGGATATGTTGGTTATGTAGAACTGCTCTTGTGGACGACATGAATAGTCCGGAGGAGTACAATATGGTCACAGCGAAATTGGATGCCCGTTTCCCAGGGGAGAACGACCGCCGTGACTGTAGTTTCCATTTCCGGTCAACCGGTGCGAGCGGGACAGACTGAGTGCCGAGAATAGACAACTGGGTTGGGCTAGCTGAGGATATTGTTAATAGTATACTAAATTTGCCCGTAACTGTGCTCGGTGAAACTCACCAGTGCGAATTTAAGCATAATGGAAATGGAAGGGATAATGCGCCAGCTGGAAATGGGCATTGGATCTGTGGAATTGAGCAGTCACCGACACCGTTCGTACGAAGCTTATTCACCTTTGAAAATGTATTGTAGCTGTAATTCTCAGTTGCATCATCTAAGGAGCATACTGTTCTCGTTAGCTATCATACATGTACAGGTTGAAAGCCAACGTACAAATACTGCGTTTGTGTGTTGAATATTCGGTCGTGTCGATTCGACACTGCGAGTTGTCTGAGGACGGGGATACATGAGTATCCCCAGAAGGAAGGTATGAATACGTACCGGTTTCCTTGCTTGTTGCATTTATTCAGGAGGAAAGTCGAATCAAAACCGACCAGTAAAGTTGCACGGGAACATCGGTGTAACAGAGGGATGATCGTTTGTAGCCTGGAAAGCTGTAGCGGCCATTAAAATGAAGATACCGAGGGCTTGGCGGATGTCGGCTTGCATGCGTGAAGTTTAGCAATGGAGCCAATCGCCGTACATTCTATTTGAAGCCTTGATGTAGTTAAGGGCCATTGCTTCGAAGTGTGAGACGTCTTGCCATCAATTCAAGTCTTGAAAGGCGTTGATGACTGGTAGAATTTCGAACCGCGATCGTGACTGTACTCTTAACTCGGACTCGTCGACCTTGACACTCGGGAGATATTTTGCAGATGTTTGATTAGCAGAGTTTGAGGAAGAGCAAAGCAAGCGACCGGAGAGATTATGGGAGAAATGGCGGAGCAAGCTTCAAACAGAGGTGAGGCCGAACTGTCTTGCTCTGGGCAGCTGGAGCACAGTGGGAGCTTGTAAAATCTTGCAATGAACTTGATTTATGCAACGGGGGCCGTTCAGCACCATGCAGAGGTGAAAAAGGAGCTTTTGGATAGCGGGGTGATGATGGGGGAAAAGAAAGCGAAGCGTGGGTTAACACGCCTGCCTCTTGAACGGACATTGAGCGCGGGACTGTGGGCCGCGTGACTATTCTAAATGAAGCGGCACGTAATGCCGCTGCGAACCCCAGAGCTAAATGGTGATCGGGCACCTGGATTTCAGAATGCGCATGAGAGATACATTCACCAAATCGAGGCACCTTGGAGCCCATGGAGGAAACGCGATCGATGCTGAGAAAATGATACCAAGAGGAGCAAAAGCAAACATGTACATACGAAATCAGGGCATCTGCTTAATATACGAGTAATCACAAAAACAATTCGGATGCTGGTATGGATTCCAGATCAGGTTTTTTACAAATGTGAAGGCACATTAGTATTTATTAGCATAAATTGAGCAACTTTCTCCCCTAACTCGCAGCGGCAGAGTCGAAGAACCAGAAGTTTGAACTTTGATGGCTCAACAGATGACAAATCCTGACATAATCTGCTCTTTCTATTCCGCGAGAATGGAAGCTGAGAAGAAAAATTTGAACAGATATTTGGGATTAGACATGGATCTAAATACCCTCCCTCTCCCAAAGTTTGAAGGTGGGGGGCTTTGGAAGTGCTAAATAGACCCGGCAAGATTTCAAACTCCGATGATTTGTAATAACGTGGCCACCTATACACGGTGGCGCGGTTAACTACAGACTAGGATGGAGACAATCTCTGCCTGGCTGCCAGAAAAAAAAATACATCAGCCACCGAGCTGAAGAGGTTTTCGGTGAAAAAATATAGGGAAATAAAATGCAAGCCTTCCTTGCTGATGCACAGACTGTCGAGATCAAAATCAAGTTGTTCGACTTGTTGTAGAAAATAGTTGAACTGGCCAAGAATTTAAAAATTTGTGTACCCCAAACTAAATTGAGCGAAATAAATTATCAGTGGGATTTATTGTGCGATAGAACTTTCAGGCTGCTGACCAGCAGAGCGGCCGTGAGCAATTGATAAATCATGTCAAGAGCATTTCAGTCAACCCCAGAGTACCAACAATTACACAGTGTCCAATGTCTATTCAAGAGATTCAGACGATTTTTTATATCTCAAAGATAGGCTTCGGATGGGTTATCCCCCGCCAGCACCGACGCCACCGCCAACTAAACTTTCCGAAATGATCGGAGTCGTACAAATGCATTAATTACAGCCTGTGAAGATTTATTTTAACCGCACTCTCTCCCCGCTTCCCCTGATAGCCCGATGTCATATACTGTAAGTACTTGTATGTAGGCAACCGTCACAGTAACGGAGGGGTCAGTTGTGTTGCCCAAAACCGCCTTGGTCACGGTAACGGTCGAGCTGGTTGCCTTCAAAATACCGTTACATCGAAAGAAAACCAGAGAAAATTCAAATTAAATATATTTGGCTGCTTCGGACCTCGTCTGAGCCTCCTCAGGATGGAATAGGACAGGGCAGCAAACTCCCAGATGAGGTGGATGGAAACCCAGGTGGCCTGTGTCACCAAGTATCCATTCCTGATTTTGAACACTTTGGTTGGTGGTTGCCCAAATTGGCAACGGTCACGGTAACGAAAGGTCTGGTTGCGTTGCCGAAAGCTGTTTGGGATGTCACGGTCTGGAGGCCAGTTGCCTACATACAAGTACTTACAGTAAACTGCCACGCAGACACTCGCGGTGATTAATTAACCGTTCTTCATCACGAAATGGCTCGCCAATCCTTAGATCCGTATCATACTTTTCCTTGGCAAAAATTACAGCCACCCTAGCGAGCTGGATCGGCGTCAATCCTTCGCTAAATCCAGAGGACGCCCACTAACTACACTTTGGGGCCTGTTATATCGTACGAGTCTGTAGTGGATTCGTAGAGCTCCGATCATCCTGGAAACCAGAAATGACAGGTGGCGCTAGCGTTTACACACGCAAAGCACACAGCAATTGCGCAAAAACTAGAAGCCAAAATGCACTCCGAAGTACGAATTTGAACCTGTACAGTGTAGTTGTTTGAAAGTTTGTAGAGTTTTTTTTTTTTTTTTTGAACTTTCTTTTCCAACACGGATATGTGAACCCAGTGAGTTTCAATTTTTTGCCCTACTGCCAATTTCATGTTGATCACCATGTACTTTTCTTGTCTCCAGGAGCGAATGCATTTTTAAACCTATTCCATTTTCATTGTCAAGGCGCATGCACTCGTTTAAATATCGTGAGTTTTCGTGTTATATGTTCCACCTCCTCGACATCAATGTAAGATAACTCCCTGGAACGAAGACGCCCCTGGTTGATTTTGAAATTTTTCCTCTCCCTGCAAAAGATATGTTTTACTTATATTTTCCCGATGTTCCGAAAGTTTCTGAACATATGCACACGTTTCTCATGTTTATTTAGGTGCTGGTGTGTCCCCGAGTTGTCCTATAGGACCTTCTATGCTTTGGACTGGTCAGGAATTGAACAACGGAGGACAGGGGGTGGCGTTTCCAAACGGGGTAAGATCTGATGGGAGTTCTACTCCACTCAAGATTGATATCGTACGTTCAGGTAATAATGGTACATAGCTTTGTGGCGAGACAGTGTAGATGTACATATCGGTTGAAGTTGAATCCCGAGTGCGCTATAAGTGCGCTATCTGCTAACAGCGAACGTAGGCAAGGCAGGGCAATGTTACCTTGCCTACCCATGTAGACACACGTAGGCTAACGTACACGGAGGGGTGCCCAGTACCTACATGGGGTCAGAACGCAATGATTTGAGTGCTTAACATCTCTCCCCCAACTGTTGAAGTATAGGCTTGGCGAGCGATGCACCCCACATCCCTTCTTCCTTTAATTTACCCTTGTCTGCAGTTACTGCGTAGCGCTCGTAGTAGCGTGCTGACAGCTATTTTACGTATATAAGCACTTATCTCCCGGAGACAGACCTCAGCCGTTGATTCTCTCCCATATCCGTCCGAGTATTATTTCTTACACCTACCTCCACCATCCATGGACGACGAGCCTCAGTTTGTGCCCGAATTCCATACTGGAACGGCATTTAACGAAGAGGGCCCTCCCCACGATCAGTTGGTGTTCTTCACCTCGTTTTAACGGGCAGCTCACGGTGCTGATTTCAGATACACTGGCGCCTTTTTCCCCAAGGCAAAGCACTTTGTCATTGCGGGCGGGAAGTTCAACAGTACCACAAACATTCATCAGGTGGCCTCCATCACTCCCCCGGGTAAGTAGAACACATTCAATCGACAGTGAAACTTAACTTTGTCCCAGACTTTCGTGGGATCCCCTTGGAGACCTGAATTTGCTGCATAAAATAAAGTGGTACGACGACTCAGGTGTGGTCCGTCGCCGGCGGGGAAAAGAGTCTGTAAGAAGGATGTACACTGCCCAGGTTCACGGATCAAAGACAAGCATGACAGCGGCGTTGTACGAGGGAGATGGCGCCGAAGAGGTTCTTTTTTTCGAGTATCTCTAGTCAATTTTGGCTTCATTTCTCTTCGCAGGAATGGCGGGAGGCGATTTCCCGATATACCAGACTCCGGTGAGCGCATCCATAACACTTGCCTGCTGAAACTTCATATAGTCTCTCAGCCATCCCAATATTTTGCAGCTCTACGGTATAGTGGACTCAGGTTTGTATGGTGCGGTTTTCCATGACAGTCAGCGCTTCTCCTCGGAAGATCGCAAGATCACTGATGACTACAATTATTAGATATAATACCTTATACAGAACTGTTGGTGAAGCACCGCAACTCGCATTTTTCGACCGTGTTCTTCTGGGCGTGGATGGTACGTCCGACACTCCTCCCCTTCCGACCACAAACATTAAATCAGTTCCTCAAAGGACCGAGAATTCCTGGTATTGATATTCGTCATATTCGTGGACAAAGGTCTCTGAACTCAATCTTTGGCAGGACGTGTACAAATACATATTCTCTCTTTCTGGAAGAGAACTGGTGAATCAAGTTTCGACTGACTTGCAGATATTCATGCATCTCACTATTAACCTAGGGTTTGAATGAATACACTGTCTGGACACACGCTTTAACGGGCCGCGTCTGCATTGACCTCACACCCCCTGAATCTCATCCTGCGGGCCTAGATGCCATTGACCGTTTCGAAGCACTGCCAGCTCATACCTCTCTCCTGGAACCTCCCGAGGACTCAGAAATAATCACTTCAATGTCACTGCATGATTATCATCGCACTGCTTATAGTCATATGTGCCAAATACGGCTCATATGTGTTTCCACGCATCTGTCCGTGAAGATGGGGTCCATCCTTCATGTATCTGGACCGGAAGGCGAAAAGGCTTTGGAAATTCCATATAGTACCCCAGATTGTGGGATATATGACTTGGGATGGTCAGCAAGGGTCGACCATAGTTGGAATTCGTACGTTCAATTTTCCATTTCTTACATATCCCTTTGATTATCGCGCCAAACCACAGCTCAAGGTGCAATGGAGAAAGGTCCTCAATTATGGAGAGCGGTTGGATTCGGTACGCTTTTCATTTGTTCAGCTCCTCGACTTACAACTATGATCATGGCAGCATAATTTCCACGGATGTCGTGCAGGAATACCGCCGTCGAATAGAGTACAGCAATAATAGAATCGGATGGGCGAGTTGGTTAACACAGGCCAATCATATTTTCGATTGCCTGGGTATAACCTTCAACTTCGGGAATTATGGTAGGCTTCAGCCTGTCCATGCCGGGCGACGATTTTGATTGATCCATTCCCTCAGCCTTCGTAGACGGTGTCAACTCTTGGGTTTACCTTTCGGGATCAAGAGACACCCTCCCCCCAGGTTACCTCTTTCTCTGCCCCTTGGCTGATCTTCAATGGGAGCTCCCGACATGGTTTCGACTTCCCGATTGTCCCGCGTATTGGTCCCTCGACCCATCTGGAACTGAGCGTTTGAGCGCTAAAGACGCAAGGAATCGTGGCTTTCCGGATCTTCAGTTCCAAATGAAGGCCGTCGGAAGGTTCTGGGATGATGGTGTCTACGCCGGAATCCGACAGTTCCAGGAAGCAAAGGGCTTTGATCCTTACAGCCAGGAGGTCGCTCGAGAGTTGGGTGTTCCGCTCTCCCAGATGTCCTGCCGGCCGGATGCTCTATTTGCACATAGTAAACATATAGATCCAACTATTCGATCGTCTTCATTCTTGCTGACCTTGCGCAGTAGCAGGAAGGGACTCGCCCGATTATTACGCGGACAGAGTTTATGGTGGCGACGACTATTCTGATTCAGAGAATGAACAATATGGTGCGCCGACAGGATTGACGAAATTTTAATTTCCTCGCTCATGTCCGGTGAAGCAGGCCGGTCTGAGGGAGAATCCGTGGCGACGGGAATGGATGTCGAAACCAAGTTCGGCTCAAATGAAGTTGACATCGACGTCTCTGAGAATGAGGAACTCCTACCAAGCCCCGAGTATGGTGTGTATACTAAGTTCTATCCTCTTATCACATTTAACAATATTTCTAAGCGGCAAATTTTGTGTTCTGTGCTTTGGATGCGGACACTTTTACACCATCAAGGAGCTGTAATATCGTGATATCTGTACAGTTTGCGCTCATTCTGGTCCTCATTATATTCTCGCTGTGTGATGATTTGAACACTATATGATAAATGCCATGTATATGCACCCCCCTCAAATTCAACTGTGGTTCAGCCTTTCTTGGACCAGTTTATCACCGGATTATCGGCGACTGCCTACCGGGCCAGTCTACTTAGTCGGTGGGCCATTTACATAATACACAGGGGTGCAATGTATAATAGAGAGTTTGCGGTGGAGCCACCAGATCAACTGGTGGCTCGTGTTTCAGGTTAGTGTCAGGATCGTCCGTTGCATGCTAGCCACTATTTCATCCTCTCTATGGGGGCTATAAATGGTGGCTACATTAGCCTCCAAGGACGGGGAATTCCTGAGAAAAATTAGCCACCAGTTGATCTGGTGGCTCCACCGCAAACTCTCTAATGTTCGGATTTGGGACCTGTGGCATGGTACCTATGGGGACTCCGTACGTCCAATTTGGACCCCAGTTACGGCGACGATCAAAAGCAGTGCGACGTTCTTGATGGTGATGGCGGCGTGTGAACATCATTTCTTATCGCCGAACATCACTTCGCGCTTTCTCCTGCCCATTTCTCCACCAATTCTTCGCCGATTCACAAGATCTGGGGCTCGTTCTGATCGCCTGATCTCGAGCAATGGCCTACTTTATACATCGACACCGTCCCGTATCGTCTCCTGGAACCTCGCGGAAGACCTCTATCTGATCTCCAGTAGTCCACTGCGGCAAGAGTCCGCGCCATCCTCGTCACTTCGTTACTTCGCTTAGCACTGTGGACCTTCGTGACTTCCAAAACATTGCGTGAAAGTTCGTAACCTCCGCTCGATTTAGTGTAACTTTGTCACTTCCTCTGTGCACCGCAAATGCCCCGTGAAAGCTCGTCACTTGAGCTGCACGGAGTGTAACCACATGACCGCGGCTATCCACGTGGAGAGTGGACGGCCAGTCGCGGCGTAGCGCCACTCAAGTTTAACTCTTGTTTTGCAGCATAACATTATTGAGTACAGACTTCGTTCCACGCCTCGCAAGTCGGGGGATACAGGGGTCTGGACTTGTGGCGTCGAGTGGTTCAACCTGGCGTGAAATGCCTTGTAAAAGTGATTGAGAGTAACTATTAGATTATACAATTCCCGACTCCAAAAAGGCTCTTCGTGCTTCAATTATGCTTATGAATTCTTATGACCTAGAAGAAATTTGATGATTTTTTAACTCGTAACGAGACTGCATCGAGCAACGGTTGAACACGAATTGACATCAATTCCGAATTGATGTGAGTTGATGGGAGATCAGATGAGATGTTCAACTTGATGGCGAACCAACTCGACAACGCCGGGGTCCCGCACAAGCTGAGGGAGTCAGCTTTTACGACTCCCCTGACTTCTTGCGACTCATAAACTGTAGGACATCATATTATATGTACATTGACTTGACCCGCAAACCTCTCTGTGAACTAGAGTAAGATTCATTGCAACGCTGCAAGCCTGAGGTTGCACTGTTTCCTCCACTCAATATCCACAAGATTATTCTCCATGTCCCGGGGAAGTAAGATGTTCACACCTACTGACGCGTTGATCAACAAAGACAGTAATAGATTAAGCCCAAGAATTATTTCGGAGTTGTAGATGTGGCTGTCTGCGTAACTATGTGGCTTGCGGGTCAACGATTCTGTTTTGAACCATTTCAGACGACAGTTGAGGGTTTGTTGAGAGTTTGGAAGTATGGCGACTTGTTGTGAAAGAGTTAAATCTGCTCAGTCAGATAATTCTATTTGTTCAACCTTTCGAGCTACTATGTGTTGAACAAGACTGTTGTATTTTACTGGCTCAACCGTTCAGCTCAATTGTTCAAGTGATTTTGCAAAATTCTTTTGCGGCCGAAGCATACAGGAATGACTCCAGTATCTGGTTCAACCGTTCTGCTTGCTCGGGCAGGTCAAAATGGTTGCCTTTGAAGACACCGACGTTTCGATTTATGGTGCATTTCAACACGTTATGCCGGGAGGTTTCTTACTTGGTGAATTTATTTGCCATAACTCTACCATGGGCGCGACGATCTAGGTACTTTGAAAATGCATCAGAGCTGGGATAGGGTTGAGCCCACTGACAACATGCGCCCATGCGGCAACCATTTATAATGCTACAGTAGATCCCCACGCCATGGTTGGCCACGGTCCTCAGGTCTCTACAGCAAGATAAAGCTCACTTGCATCCAAGATACACAATGCCCGAGTTCGTCGGTGTTGATCTGACGCGCCCAGTGTCATGTTCAATCTACTGTATTTAAATATATGTATCGGAAGAATAATAGCAAGCAATAATGTATTTATCGATCGTCAATGTCTGGTAAAATCGTGGTCAGCATTTCGGGCTATTCATCTCGAAACTCACTCCAACATTCTGAGCATATTCCACTACACTCATACTGATGCCGTCCCTCTCGATCCCCTACCCCTTCAGAGGGCCAAGATTCAGACACTTGGGAGGCGCATCTGTCTCCAAGGACGTAGAGCCAGAACGTTTTTGCGTGTTCCGAGGTACCAATGGTAGAATAAAGTTTCAGCTCATGGTACGTCTTGAGTAAATATCAGAGTCTCGTAGTCGTACCTCGTATATTTCGTCTGCGACAGTCACATCACTAGCGCTAGCTGATGTCGATACATTCGAGGGAGCTAAGTTGCAAGTTCAGGTTGAATTTCTGCGCACAAAAAAACAAACCTTGAGTCGAGGATTTACGATGGCAACCCTTGGTACCATTAGCATCTGGTGTGCGTGAGTAACGGTGCTCGTCGATAAACATGGCGTCTAATATATATCGCACCCAATTCGGTCGCCTGACTCTTCCGGAATCGAGGGGCACGAACACGCCCCGAGGAGTTACCCTGCATGTTGTGAGAAGCCAGAAATGAAGTGAGAAAGCACCATCGAACCTTTGATTCTGCCCGTTTCAGCTTGAGGTGGGCCTGTGCATCCGCAAAAGCTTTCAATTCTCTGCAACTTGGAGGGCATCGTCTGCTGCTCAAGTTCGTTTGTCATTCTCGGCAGCGTGATGTGGCGTGCATTGCGGCTCGAATAACTATGAGACACCTCATTTCGAGGATTGTGTCATGCGAAAATATGGAATGAAGAAAGCGGACTCGTAGGGCATACTGCATGAAAAGATTCGACGAGCCCCATCCCAATTCCAGTCTGTGTATTGTTCGCCGCGTGCTGGGCTCCCCCAAAATTGTGGCTAGGGTTAGAGGCACCACGCGTAGTCCATAACGGGCGAGGGCGGGCACGCGACTGCGAATCGCCAGCAGCGGAGCTCGGTGTGGATGGCGGTAACAAAGAACGGAGGGGTGGTTCCGTAATGCCAGCGATCAAACAGTACACTACCACGCACGGCCACCCAAGTGACGAGCTTTCATCAGAATTGGACCGAGGTGACGAGCTTTACCAGAATTTAGTCGAGGTGACGAGCTTTTCCCAGAATTTGGTTGAAATGACGAACGTTCACGCTTTCCCATCAAACTCACGAACTTTCTCGCTCCTAAGCGAAGTAACGAAGTGACGAGGGTCACTACTACTCCGTGCGGCATAGGGTAATCCGAATTGCATTCTTTCAAGCTCTGGAAGCTGCGGGCCCTAAGTGTACCCGGGTCTTTGTACTGCCTTGTCCGCTGAACATGGCCTGTGCCGCTCGTGTATCAACATCAGAGTGAACAATCAATTTCTGCTGTGTTCAAGACCCAGTAGGTGCGATCTGTCGGGTGATGTGTATTTGAAGCAGAGTGCCGTTTCCAGCTTGGTGCCCAAAGATGTGGGTTGGCTTTCGACTGAAGAACAAGCCAAATACGATGTATAACCTTCTCTACTGGTGCAGTATGGTGGACAATGTCAGAACGGAGATTTTCACATGTGGCAGATTTTGCAGGCCGTATGCCGTGACTTTCTGCAAGCACCACGAGAGCACCTTTGGGTAAAGTCTCGAACCAGTCAAAGATTGCTTGAATGGATTGAGCAGCTGAATGATAGACGAGTACTCGTTTCCTTTGATTACTCAACTCAAGATGGAAGCGAAGGCGCGACTGGTCCGCCAATCCTAAACGAGAGCTTACTACTCGCGAGTCTGGAAGTCTTTCTTCTGACGCAGACAAGAGGATAATCAACACGGGAGATATCATGCTCTGAGATGTGGGATACACGGTGCAAAACTGTTGAGAGTGACCTGCATGGCAGTTGTCAGCAGCTGGATCACATAGACTGACACAGGACCCAGAAAGAAGGTGGCTGAGCATTGCATGGCGAGCAGCATCCAAAGACATGTTGTCTGGACGTTGAACATGATGGACATCAAGCAACGTGCATAATGATACAGTGTTCATAGTAACCAAGTTGACTGAAGGGTCTGGTGACAGAAGAAGACGACGCAAAGCATCTACACCCCGGCGTCGAAAAGCGCAAATCTCGTGACTCAGCTTCATTTAACTCACAGGTTGATGAATCGTCTACTCAGAGTACTGTATATTTTCATCCAATTCGACAGGGGGTGTGACGCGTGACATCTTGAACCAATTCGTCAATTCGTCAAGGCCTTTGAGTGCGACAAGGACTAAAATTTTGACGGACCCCCACATTTGTCTAGAATGATCAGGTCCACTCCAGAGCTTGTTCGCCTTTTTCCGCACTCGTTTGGGTTCCACAACACCCTATGGCCCAAAATGCAGTTTTCCCTCAATTTCTCCTTGTTTCACCATTGATTTGGCCGGAAACGATAGCTGTGAGCTTGAATCCCGCAGAAATATGTTTTAAAGTCTAACCTCGAGCTTCGCATGTAACTAGAATATTTTAAGGAATTTTCTTGTGGTACACAACATTTTGGAGGGAAAAGCGAACCTTGGAACCAATTCGTCAACCGCCCTGGTGACCTGTGACATTGACCAAAGTTCGTCGCCGTCAACACCCCCTGTGACGCGTGACCGACGAATTGAATGAAATTATACAGTACTCTCGGCCCCATTTATTCATTCTTCGCCCGATCGTTGCGTATAACCATGGGCCATGTCACATCGCACCCCACTTCCGCCTCCAACACCAGATCATGCTGAGTAATTATCACAGTGCTCTAACTCCTTGAAAGACGGGATGAGCCCGAAGCGCAATACTTCCTCTGTTCGTGACCCGGTGTACGACGTGGAGCAATACACAGAAACCATATCGCGCGGATGCCTCCATTCTAATTAAAACTGTCTCCTGGCAGCCATGCTGATTGTTCAGATATTGCGCTGTTGCTATCAAACAAATATTCGTTGGATTATCATTCATTTGGGCGGAGTACACAAGACTTCTGATCCTTGGACAGTTATAACTCCACCCCTAGTAACGCTCTGGATCAATACGCCACACTGCACATTCCGTCGTTACGTATCCTCCCTATTCAACCCAGTCGGTGACAAGGAATAAATCTTTCCGGCTCAACTTACCTGTTTGCCATTCTCGTCTTTGGAGTTGCATTCATCGACGGCGCGGCCGAGGTGATAAGTGCATGTACCCTCCATGTACTTGAGGGCCAGGTCACAGCTAACAAGCCGTCAACAACGCCATCCATTACGCTCGAAAGATTAGACCATAGCGTACCCGTTGATGGCTTCAACGCTGAGAATAAGGCGCGAAGCGCCCGACCAACCATTTGCCTTGATTCGGAACGATTCCTGTTGGATGTATGAGATGATATCAAGCGCGGTCTTCCTGACTTGCCTCAGACACTTCTCCGGAGCGCAGGGTGATGCCGCTCTCGCCAATCTTCCTGCAGAGAGTTTGCTCAACAAAAAATCACTAGCGTGGACGTGAGGTTGACGCACCCACACCAATAGTCGATTTTCTCAAGGAGTATTGAGCGGCCAGTCTGAGAATCATCGGATGGAGCGGCTGTGCTTAAGATGCAATGTTACCTTGGCTCCGGAATTATAGCAAGTCAGCATTGCTGCTATGCCTGTCAGATGAGATGAATAGTAGAGAGGGCGAACTCGCCGGCATTAGGGACCATGGTACCAGTATTGATAGACGGGTAATTGGGTGATTGAGTACGCATGTACTGACAGCCATCGGTGTGTGTCCTGGTTCCTTTTTCACTGCCCTGCAGGGGAACATCAGTATGGCATATATCAATGGAGGACAGTGGGTGACCTCATCTCGGGCTACAACCGCCCATGAGCGGGAGCTGCTACGGCCACAAAGATGGCAACGAGAACCGAGAGCTTCATGATAGTAACAGTGAGCAAGGTAGACGAAGTGGGTGGGGATCTGGGGCTACTTTGGACGCGTATTGCCGCGGTATTTATACACTAGCGCCAGCGTGCCCCATGTGCGAGGACGAGACCACGTCGAGATATGCGTTATAGAATCTACGGAAAGGAACGGCCCACGTAGCGGTGGGAGATCGTTCTAAGAAACAGCCGCTTGAACGGTGCCGAATACCACCCTGGCTGGAGAAATGTCAAAAACGTTACGTTGAGAATGCTCGCCGGAAAGTGCGGATCACGTTTCAGTTCCCGCCTTGCTGGAACCCCAGCGAAAGCCCACTGTAGAAGGGAATCGTGTTCGTTAGCGGGGTGGACGGCACATAGTACTCGTTCAACACGCCGGGGTTTTTTTTTAATTGAAAGCTTCTGGTTACTTGCGTGATGCATAGAAGCTTCGAGGGTTGTCGTGGGAGCCGAAAGCCCACCATTCCAGAAGAATCACCCGTGACGTTGCGGACAGATGGCACTGGACCAGCGCGGCGATATTTTGAGCCACTTCTTCGGTAGCGCGGATGTTGACGCCACTCACTATGGTGCTCGAGCCGAACTTGAGCTTCAAGGCGGTCATCTACTATTTTTCATCAGCTACCTGGCCACCCAACCTAGTTGGCCAGAAACCTGATGCTTGTAGGGTATCAGGCACTGGAGTACAACCTATACTGTTGCCAATATTCCTGGACCAATGACCGTGGCTGTGCTGTGCCCCAGCCCCTGGTGGCTATGTCATGCAGCAGCCACCGGTCTGGTGTATAGAACAGATGGGCAGCTGTATAGGGCAATGGCTTTTAGTTTCCAGACACACTTGATCAGGTACGTGATGACGCGACGGGATATGAGCGTAACTCACCAATTTCACAGATATTTCCAGTCATCATGCTGGCGGTACCTTTGACATCTTTAGTGGCTTATGGTTTATGTCTGTTGTTACGGCAACGAATTCAAGTTTTTGGAGTTGAGAAAAGAGGAAAAAAAGCGGGAGAAAGAGAGGGAAGTTGTTAGACTTGCCTGCGCCCAAATCCGAGGTTTTTTTCGCGGTCCGCCGGCTCCAGTGAGCAGAGAAAGAAAAGAAGATAAGAAATCAAGTTGATTAATTGAAGCGCTGGCACAGCGATTCAAGTTTAAAGACCAGCCGCTGCTTCGTTCTGGCAGTCATCGAGTTGACATGTACAGTTACTCCAAAAAAGTGACCGGTCATCCATCCGGCCCCATCTGACGTATCGCGAGCAGGTTCTGGAACCTGCACTTCTACCATTCTTCTCAGAGAAGCAGGAGAGGGTGCCTAATCTCTTGTTTCAGCAAGACAATGCATCCGCTCATCGCGCCAAGGCCATGTCCGAATGGTTGATAGCTCACAACATTCCAACTTTCCCTCATCCCTCGCTCCCTTCAGATGTCAGCCCAATTGAGCCGGTCTGGTTAGTGCTCAAGAAGCACATCCGTTCCCGTCTCATCCAGCCTACAAATTATGTAGAGCTGCAGCAGGCAATATTCGAGGCGCGTTGCAATTCCATCAGCAGACACCATTGATAGAATGCCGAGAAATGTTGACGCTGCTATCGCGTCCAACGGTGGACACACAAAGCATTAGTAATGTAATATACCTCTATCTACCTTTCTGTGCAATTTTCATGTGTTTCTTGATCTCCTATAGACAGTTAAAGCCGCCGGAATTACATGACCGGTCACTTCACACCGGCGAAAATATTATCTTGACCTATGTCAATATGTTAGTAGAGAGTAGATAAACCTGAAGTGAAATTAAAGCTTGCGGATTCTTAGTAATTTAATTGCGTGCAAAACCGGTGCGGAAGTGGCCGCAATCAGAAGCCCTTCAGGACTCGCATATTTATTCTTTGTCCACGAGCACTGAAAGTATCACTGAAATATCAACTTTCAACAGGTGTATTGACCTAGGTCAATGCCTTCTCTTTCTAAAATTTACAAAAGTCATTGTTTCAAATGATGTATTGACAACAAGCCTATTGACCTAGGTCAATATCTTTTCTTTCTGAAATTTACAATAGTGTTTGTTTCAAACGGGATATTAACCTAGGTCAATACATCATTTGAAACAATGACTTTTGTAAATTTTAGAAAGAGAAGGCATTGACCTAGGTCAATAGGCTTGTTGAAAGTTGATATTTCAGCAGTCCTTTCAGTACTCGCGGACAAAGAATAAACATGTGAGTCCGAAAAGGGCTTCTCATTACGGCTACTTCCACGCCGGTTTTGCACACAATTAGTTTACTAAGAATCTGCAACCATTAATTTCTCTTCGAGTTTATCTACTCTCCACTAACATATGACATAGGTCAAGATATTACTTTTGCCGGTGTGCTTATTTGGAGCAACTGTACAACTACCCGTCATAATGGATGACGAATATCAAATTTTAATTGCGTTAAAATTGCTACGCTCTCGAGACAAACTGTAGAAAGTTCAACAAAGCTCAAAAATACCAAAGGAACACTCAATACAACAGCGGCAGGGCTTGTGGGTTTGAACCTAAGCCCAAAGAGATGCCATAATAAACCTAGCTCTTAAAGAACCGTAAATTGAAGTGTCGGCCCAAACACAGAAGAGAAACAATAAAGTTGTTTTCGGATTTGTTTGGATTTTTTTATTTCTACACTCAAAAGTGTACAGCCACCAGCCTGCCGACAGAACTGAGCCCAAGATAAATTGGGCGGGAAAACTCCACACGTGACGTTTGCGCTACCCTCGCTGAAATATTCAAGGTACACCAGAAATTCAGCAAAGGAATTGGGAAACCGAAAGGCTTAGAAACACTATACTCTGAGCTGGATTTCGGCCGAGGAAGTGCAGAAAGCGGTTGGATATGTGATTCATATGATGGAATGTTTCTCCGAGTACGTGGATTGATTATGAAATTCGATGTGATGTAAATTCAATGGAATTGTACTTGAATGCCATGTCCGTTTTCAGAGGCGGGATCTTCTCCGGTCGAAAGAGCCTTAGAGAGCTTAACTCAGGATTCGGGTCTGCTAGGGAGATTGTATGCCTGCTGTTCGCGTCAGCCAATTGAACATCGTGGCATTGACCACAGAGCACTTACACTGAAAATAACTAAATCGAAATTTCATCTGGGAACCTTGCGCTGCGGAAAGCCTGAGGACACAACAGGCGTCATTTCATTCGTCCAACCGAGTAAAAAAAATACAATTCACCGTTCTCGCAGCTAACGATGCGAAATGTTTGTACTGCTGTACGCGTAGCATCGCCGAATTAAAAACCAATCTCATATAAAAAAAGAATGAGTCAATCCCAGCTAACCTTCATCACATCCACTTTCCTTCCCGCGTAGATCAAAGACCGAAGACACGCCCAAGCCCTCGTATAACTGTCAGGACCGTCCAAATGGTGCAGGAGAATCAAAGACAATAAACAGCGGAACGAAGTACCCCCTGAAATGAACGAAGAAGCGGTACCGACCAATTGTGATTGAGGTTCCACAACGAACGCGTCGCTTGCGATGAAAATCGAACATATCGCGTGCTGTGAGTGAACACGGCGGCTGGAGGACACTGGCGAGAGAGTTATCCTCAGCGAGAGGAGGTCAAGTCCAGCAGAGCACGGGATCCTGCCACCTATAGCTAAAAAAAAATAAGGATCCGACCAGCATGATAGAAAGTCGCCTCTCCCGAGAGGATGGCCGAAAAATAAAACAAATGCCAGGCGCCAACCAGACTTAGATGTGTAAGTTGATGAGCTTGCACCCGAGAGAGCAGCGGGCAGAGGGAACACAAAACTGGGCATGGCCGTGCAGGAGAATTCTCAGAACAGGCGCATAAATGCGACTGGCGATGGATATTGAGGAAGGGAACCTGGAACGAACACGGACCAATGACAGGAATCAACTAGTTTCGGGGAGAGGAAACGAGGAAACGAGATTTTGGCAGCTTCTTGACGCACGTACATCCAAGCTGCCAAAATGCAGTGCTTGGACGGGAAGCTGGGATGAATAAACTTGAAGAGGGAAGAACCAGAATTGAGGAAAGGAAACACCGGAGAAAGTTGACGCGCATGCGAACAACATCTTGCCCGCCGTCTAAGCCTGAAAAACAAAAAGGAGGTGAGTGAGATGAGTAGTCGAATTTCGGTTCCACATGAAGGCCACAAACAAGAAAGCAGAAAACGCGAGATTTCGGTTGCAGTTGCAGCCAAGACTTGCTTTGAATTTCAAGGTTGCAGCCCAGAAAGACGGACATAGAGCAACGCCGGCAGCACGCAGATGAGATCTGAAGGCATCAGGATCCGAGGAGTAGCTGAGCCGAATATTCCGTGGCTATAACAAGAATTGAGATTGAATACCAGTCTAGCTGCACCCCACAGAACAAACCACACCCAGAAAACCAGAATATCCGTGTTCGAGTTAATATCAGCTCGCGAGTTGCCTGCGAGTTCGAATTACTCCACATGATTGCATGACGAAGACCGAAGGAAGCTGAACGGAATTGGAACAAACGCGGAACAAACACAGAAAAGAACCGGTCACCAGAGGCCCGGAAAGTGTACATTTGAAGATGGGAGACTTGGAGGAAACCAACTCGGGGAAACGAGGAAACGCGATCGGACAGGATCTGACCAGCATCCCAAGCCACCTGACCCCCGCTGAGGCGGCCAAATTATGTGCCGTTTATTTTAAAAGCCCTGGAAGCAAGTGAGGACTCGGAGCGAAGAGGAAACTGTGACGCCGGACTTTCGTCCGACAAGCAGGCAAGACAAGGGAATGTCGGGTTTGGGTTTAAGTTTACCCCAGTTGTGCACCCCAGACTTCCGTTGTAAAGTTTTAAATTGCAGCCCAGGATGGTCGGAACGCAAACGAACTTTGAAGGGGTCGGGGATCGGAGCGGGACCAGAGTAATACATGTAGACACAGACGAATAGGCGCGCTTCTGAGACACGAGCGACGTTAGTGGCGATATACAGTTCTATCTCCGTGTCGGATACGAGTAAGATACAGCACCTGCGTCCGTGTCCGGCGCGAGCGGGGAGGCTAGTTTCAGGACCACAGTGGGAATGGAATGATCTTGGCCATACAGAAGACGGGCACATGGAGAGTGGAGAAGGCTGGGACCAGAGTTTGGAGATGCCAGTAGTGTTGCTGGTGTCGGGTTCAGGACCGAATACCCCTGAACCAGACCCCAATTGAGGTTCGGCGAGACAGGGTGGACCGACCCGAACCCCAAGTCCAGTTCGGGGTTCGGATTTTCAGAATCTGGCCGAACCTGAGTAAACCTGACCGGACCGATGCATAAAATGAGTGAGTTGTTGCACCAAAAAGTTGTAACAATGTGATACCTTGGCCTTAAATCCCATTTATCTAACCCATCTTACGCAGGAACAGTTGCGATACCTGTGGGATTTTAATTGACCTGCGAACTGGATGATTGACTTGCTATCAAAACAACGTAAAGATTCCTGTATCTACTGCTGAGAGACAGAAGCATCCAGGCATCATATTTGCTTCCTATATTGATAAGAAACATATTTTTGGTGACCGAAAGATCTACCTCCAGCGCGTGGGAATTTCATTTAGGTTCGAACACGTTCCGAACCCCAAATGAACCGGACCTCGGTCAGGTTCGGGGTTCACAGACAATTCCAGAACCGAACCCCAGGTCGGGTTCGAGGTTCACATTTTTTTGGTGAAAAACCGAACCTAACCGGACATTGGCAACACTAGATCAGGGCGCCTGAGTTTTCGGAGGAATGTGATTGGCGAAATGGGATATGGTATGGGGACAGGTACCAACGAACTCAGATATCCACCGTCACAGACGAGCCGCAAAGCTCGGAGCCCAGGACCCAGGCTGAAATCGGAGTCAAGAAGAACGCACTGTTCGTGCTGATTCTGATTTGAAATTAAGCCTGCAGTGAGTGCTCTCCAGGTTCAGGTCGTGTTGCCTACGGGAGTTTTCAAGGGACGTGAATGTCGCGAGAAATGTCCATAGGCCGATGGGAATGAGGGAGGGAGGAGGAAGAGGAGGAAGAGGAAGCTTGGAGGAAGCGACGCGCTGCTTGATGCAAAATACCCTCATGTGACAGATGCGCGTCGCGTCAATACGGCAAGCCGCACCAAACAGGCATCGAAGGCCGGAAAATAAACAAAACACACACGACTGTCCCGCCTCCTCGAAGCCGCACCCTTCAACTGCGCCGATATTCCGTTTTGCAGGTCATATTTGGCCATCTGCGAGCACCCTTGTTTAATTACAGGAGATCCTGAAAATAATGACAATCACGAGATTTTTTTTGTTGCTTCCCAAAAAGGAAATCCGCCTTTTTTCCCTCCTTTCGCCGTTTCTGCACCTGCAAAGCCTTTCGTAGAGTGTTATAAGGTCATAGAGGCTTCGACCATCCCACAGCAACATTTACAGTCGACAAAAGTTCATTCATTCATGCTCCAAGTACCACAATCGAGCAAGTACTGCTAAGGAACACTTTCCACGATGCCTCGTCGCAGGCGTGGGCACCATTGTGGGGCTTGCTTGAGTCAGTCAAGAACCACCATCGCATTCTCTCCAGGATCGCGCCCTCCGTTATGAGGTGGCGCTCAGTGCTAGGACGTGAGGCAAGCCGGTCAGAGTCCTGGCGGGGCATAAGCGTAGTCAGCGGTGAGCAGCGGAGGTCCGGTGGTCAGGACTGAGAGACATGAGGCAACATTTCGCCGATGGGATCCATGAGACGCAGCGTCTGCGGCACAACGGGATCCACGAGCACTCGTGCGGGTCCTCAAGCGAGCGGCGCAACAGCATCTGCTGCGCACCCAGCGAAGAATGTGCAGCAGTGTTTCTAGCACATCCTACTCCAACCACGGCACCAAACATCCTTCGAGCTCGCCCTCGACTGCCCAGTCCTCCGTTGTGTCCGTGCCATGACTCGCTGGATCAGCACACTTGGTGTTGACAGGCGGTGTGGGCAGCATGATGCTCTTGATGTGCCCGACGGACAACTCGCGGTACCGGTGGAATCTGAGCGTTTGAGCGGTAGGGCAACATGAGCAAGGACGCAGTTCCCACTGGTGGCTCGACGCCATTGTGCATCTGCCGCCAAGGAGGCGCGAGCCATCGAGGGAGGCCGAGGCGACAACATATGCTGGCAGTCAATATCACGGCCCTGGTGCACAGCTCAGAACGCCGCGTGAACGCGCAGAAAGAGCCTGGAACTGTGCGAAGAACTGCCAACAATGGAACACTCATGGCGACGGGAACATTGGCTTGGGCAGCATCGGGAGGACTGGATGCGTTGGCATTGGAGTCGCCACTGCTGGTTGTGACGATGAGCGGGGGTGACGGGGCAGAACATGAGACGCACGGATTTGCATGAACCGACACACGTTCCTTCCCACTTCCTTTCACGACTCCTCAGCGGCGACGGAGTCGTAAATCCTCTTCTCAGATGGGTTAGTGCTGGTCCCTTGTCTCCGTGAACAAAATCATGTAAAGAGCATTGTGTAGATCGGAATCAAGATGAAAGCGGGCATTTACGCGACCAACCGAGTTGCTGGGTGTAGTCTAGACACGAAAAGAGGTTGATACCCGTGCTTGGGTGTCGAAGGACCTCAACCAGGCATGTTTCTGCGTATTTCGAGCGATTGTGGTGAGAGAAGAGACAGAAAGAAGTCGTGCACGAGGATTTCCTTTTTGGGAAGCAACAAAAAAAAAAACTCGTGATTGTCATTATTTTCAGGATCTCCTGTAATTGGGGATGCGCGAAGACAAAAAAAAAAAAAAAAAAAAAAAAAAAAGGGGCCATACCAAGGGACCATACCCTTTTGCCTCCAAACCCTGCAACACAAACACAGTCACCGGTGGCTGAGTACGTGACACAGCCTCGGCCAGAACAGCTGTACAAATCTAAGGGCGAGTCAGGTCGGGCTTGGGCTTGGGCCCGGGCTTGAGGGCATACTATTGCGAAGGAGAACAAACGACGTACTGTGAGAATGAGTTGCTTGAAATGACGCTCTACCCCAGGTACTGACCGTCCTCAGGTGTCGGAGAACAGCGAGAAAATAACCTTGATAGCCAGTTAAATTGAAGGAAGAAATTTATATGATGGAACGGCCGCAACAAAGAAGTTGGCGGCTAAAAACAGATACTCGGGAGAAGATCGGAGATCTTTCCCGATAAAACGGACCGACTCAAGCCACCCCGATCCTGTGGATGGGTTTCGAAATTTTGTAATGTAGGTTTTACAACCGTGCCCTGGTATCGGGGAAATAATTTTGGCACAGATCTAATTGAAGAATGCACCTTCCGAATTGCTAAGGCAAGTGTGCCAGCGCGAGGTTGTTCTTGAATATAATTCGCGGCGACTCTGAGCCCGTAGAATGTGTCGGCAAAGCAGCATGACAGATTTGGCACCTCGTTCCTGAATCAGTCTTTATTCTGAAGTTTATTCCCGTTGGGTCAATTGCTCATCGCAGTTGTCATTCAACTTTGAACGTAACTGCACTCGGTTGATGTGTAGTGAGTATGGGCCGTTTTTTTTTTAAAAAATCCTTGAGCAGAATTTTTTCAACTTCGCCACTTCAGTATCCGATCTCGGACGTGGAGCTCAGGTACCGAACTCGGCTCCCAGGGCAGAATCACCGTCCGTTCTACTGCGCGCAGACTTCCCGACTTCTATGCACCTTTACATATAATGTCTGTAGTCCGGGAGCGAACTGTTCGGAGCAAAGTCATCAAGCCTTTATGTCACGAATGAGCGGAAACTGGCTGCATTATCCCACGTCTATTGAACTTCCCGAGCAGGATTTTCAACCGCTGTTTACACCATCAGTGGTCTCCATATGTCCGTCGACCTTACCCGATTCGGATGTAGCGCGCGGGTACCGAACACTTCTCCAGGGAAGAATCACCTCGCGTTCCACCGAATGCGGAACATTCTTCCCAGCCTCTACGCACGTATAAAAGGCGGAGTGAATAAATTCTAACCTTCAGTGAAAGTTCAACGACTAACTTCTCCAACGCACAATGATTAGTCCCTGCACCATCCCGACCGGCAGCTTCATACTCAAGGATTTCCAAGGTCTCTGCCTCACCTATCTCCGGTCCCAGCCTCTTCGGTCCTGTCTTTACCGAATATTGCACCCTCAGGCTCCCGGGGCTGCCTCAACAAGCGGTTCGTTCGGCTTAGATATCCAGTGGTTCACATATGGTTGACATCGTTATGCAGTGGTCGCTTGTTCCAGTCAACCACGGCAATATCCTCCTCTCAGGCCTGAGCCAGGAAGCT
The DNA here is from genome assembly GCA_029378395.1 of Mycena leptocephala. NCBI lineage: Eukaryota > Fungi > Basidiomycota > Agaricomycetes > Agaricales > Mycenaceae > Mycena > Mycena leptocephala. The sequence continues at coordinate 11,866 of JARJLF010000511.1, read as the reverse complement.
GGTGAGAATATCTTCCTCACCTTTGGCTCGAACGGGCAAGCCATTACAGCTGGCAATACCGGCTTCGGATTCAATATTACTTGCGTCCCGTTCGATGCCAATAATACCGTGACGTATGTCTTGCATCGGACTTTGGATTACTGCTGATTTAATCCAGTCTGGTGGATAACCTCGTTGGGACTGAGATTACGCTCATCTCGTCGCAGGCGGAGGGTGGTAACTTCCCCGAGAGCCAGGTAAGATCGGCGAACAAAAAACGAGCCCAACTCATCGTTTTTCCTAGGTTAATTTTGAACCGTTCACCGGAAGCTTAGAGCAAATTTGGTGGATTTCCACTTTGGATTGAATGACATCTAGACATATGCTATATATGACAACCCCTTTGTCGTAGATAGGTCTATTTCTAGGGAATACTGTAGCATTTAATTCAATTCGTACGCACCTGTGACCTGTGACCGCGCCGTACGAAATTCACTTTTCGTATTTGAGTCGGGTCAGGTGTGACACCTATTTTTTTTTCGTAAATCGGCCGAAAGTTGGCAGGAGGTCTCATATTTGTCTTAGTTGGAGAATGGTCCAAAATAATTAGATTTTACCAAGATTTCACTTCAGATTCCCAAAACGGGCATTGGCATTCGCTGTTTTGTTTCGATTTAATAACAATCGGAGTTGGGAGAGGCGCCGATTTGGTTCCGCATCTGTCAAAACTGGCACCTTGTAACGGACGTGACAGTCACTCCGTCCCCGCCTCGCATAAGAAGTGTTTGACGAGCCAAACACGGTCTATGCAAGGAGGAGCGCCAACGTGCCGTGATGGCACTTTGACACGCGATCGCGCGCCAATGTCTTTGTCTCTCTTCCTCCACACTCACCTCACAGCATGCTCGCAGGTGCATAGCACGTCTATCTTCCTCCACACTCACCTCACAGCATGCTCGCAGTTCCTGCAGCTGCTTTTCTTTCACACCCACCCACCATCCCTTCATCTCGTTTTCTCTCTCTTTTATTTCTTATATTTGTTCTCGTCCTTACTGTACAAGTCCTCGTGTAGTGTTTGGTCCGTGTCTGCTGCCACAGGAAGTCGCGCAGTCGTCTGCCGCTTCTCTTGCTCAGCACGGTCCTCGCTTTAGGCCGCAAATAAATTTGCTCACCAGACGACGACGAGACATAGATTATTTTCTTTCCGTTATTTTTGTTACTCACCACATTCCTTTTATTTCTAGTTTCCTTTGACGCATTCGTTGCGTCCCAGCATTCCTTCAACTCCGTTTCCGTTCGTGGAGTGCATCATTGATGAGATCATAATTAGCACTGCTACCCAGCACAAAGACAATTAGACCTGATTGCAATATTTGTATTAAAGGTCTTCAACATCCTCGACATCGGAAGCCGTTGAAGCGGAGTCAGATCTGACCGAGAGCGTGAACGCGCGGTGCCGCTCCGACTGAGGTCGAATTAAGAGACGTCAAAGTTAGGAGTCAGGTGCCTGGAATGCCTTCAAGGAAGTCGTCGAGGCCAGCGGGGGCAGCGGAGACAAGAGTCACGGTGCTGAACGAGTTTGAACGCGGAGAAATTTGTCAGGGGCTGGCGCTGACATGATCCGAAGAGAGAAGGAGCAGATCTCCGAGACAAGTTTTCGTATATGGTCGGAACGCGAACGGGGGCATATGTGGCGGATAGTTAAACCAGAGAGACGGGAATCAAACCAACCAAAAAACATATTGAGCTCTGTGGCTTGCACGACGCGGGATGACCAACTTAACCCTATTAGTTTGCCGCTCCATTCTGACCCTCGAAACGGGTGGCTATGTCTGTGCCTCAGCCACCGTGGCTATGTTTCAGACACAGCCACCCGTTCTGAAGATCAGAACGGAGCGGCAAACTAATAGGGCTGGCGCGTGTGTGTGGGACACAGGTCTCTGGTCTGATATCCACATAACCGGCCCCGCGGTATGGGAGTGCTGTCCTGTTGCTTCTCTGGAAGTCTTAATCTCGGCGTTATGGCGATGCTCCTCTGCATTCGATGTTCGGTTGAGAGATCATGACGAACAAATCTCCTCTCCCCGCGCTTCTCGAGGCTGTGGTTCCCCACAATAGTCATTCCAGGGCTGGATTAAAAACAGATATATCCCTCCATTGCACCCTGCAGAGCTTCCGACGTTTGGGAATCTGTTCTCGAAGTACCGAGGCAGTTCCGCGAGAACATCCTCGCCACTTGGAATATCTATGTAATTCGGCGGAATCACTACATTTCGATGGCCCCTCGGCCCACTTGACCGAGGTCGGCTGAGGTTGGCCGAGGTTAGCCGAGGGGCCTCGACCGGATTGGTCGAACCCCTCGGCCAACCTCGACCAACCCGGTCGAGCTCCTCGGCCGACCTCGGCCAACCTCAGCCGACCTCGGTCAAGTGGGCCGAGGGGCCAGCAAAATGTAGTGAATGAGAACAGCTAGCTATGCGACCATCTTTTCCCACCGGCTTTCACGATCAGCTTCCTTACTTCTTTCCAGAAATACCCAGGAAGTTGCGCGAGATCATCCTTGCCGACTTGGAGTATCTGTGTGAATCTGGCGGACGTGAAACAGCCACATAACCATCTGTTACCAGAGTCCTCCGGACTTCCTTCGTGACCAATTCTTTTTCTGACATCCTTGCTTCCCACGTCTGCATTAGCCCTCTATATACCCTGGCCGAGTTTACATCTTCTCGGCCACGTACATCTCCATAGCACTGAAATATCTCACTCGAATGTCGTATAGCACGCCGCCCAGTCGCATATAATGAATCACTCATCTTTCAACTTCGATCCTTTCGTCAACATCTGCGGCCATTTGGCTATATCTGTCCGGTGATGAGAGATATAATCACTGTTACTGCTGTACCTGCATCACGCGAAGAGAAATCCAGCCTAAAGTGGGAACTCCACACGGAACCTCACACTGCATTGTCAACAAAACCGTTGATATAAGACATCAGGCGAGCGACTCTCCTTGTCGTCTTCCCACTGTGACAGGCAGCACTCAGCAATGCCTTCTCCTTCCTCCGACGTGATTGACAAAATCCTCGAGTACACCAAGGTCGCGGCAATGGCCCTTGAGGACGTGGCAGGGGCAACACAGATACCTTTCCTCGGTAGTGTTTGCAGCTTCAGTATAGTGATCATTTCCATGGTTCAGGTGTGTGGTCTCAGCCATTGTCATTGTAATCTGGCTCCATTCCGTCCTCAGATACCAGATTCCAGAAGGAGCGATGCTTGCGGATGGTCGGGGAAACCCACCGGTTGCTCTGTGTGCTTATGGCCATCGTCACCTTGTCAGAAAATTCTACTTCTCCTCAAATGCTGACCAAATCGCGCAATATGCCCAGTACGTTTTGACGCCGGTGCCTGATTGGTCTTGATACAATTCTATCTTCACTCCCAGAATTCTCCAAAAGTTTTATAGGTGTCTGAAGGCTCAGGAAGGGCTAGGAACAATCAAACGACTTTTTAAAAAGAATGAAATCACAGCCCAGCTCATTGACTGTGAAGCGGAACTAGAATTGGCTTCACATATTTTTACTGTGGGTATTTCCAAGCATCTCATGAACATGATAACTCAACGCTGGTCTTCTAGTTGCAATACGGAGTTGGTGTCTCTAGTGCCCTCGTAGACCTTGGGGTCGATATGGACCGGCGGCATCAGGAGCTCCTGGAACTGGTATCAACCCAGAGCACGGAGTCACTGGTATTTCTCTACTGTTCTCTTTTCCAAAATAAGACCTGATTTGTGCTTCATACTAGCGGAGCAGCTCCTTCAACAATAGGTACGGGAATTTATTTGGTCACAAAACGAGGTCTGATATCGACCACAGCTCGGGAACTATTTCACTGTTACCTGCATCTCCCAAAATATTCCATGGGCGAGACTCCGAGCTCAATGATCTTGTGATGGTTCTTCTCGAGGATGCCGCCCGGGTGGCTATCCTAGGGCCCGGAGGGATGGGAAAGACATCCCTGGCTCTGACAGTACTACATTATCCACTGGTTACGGAGAAGTACAACCACCGGCATTTCATCTCGTGTGAATCAGCCAACACCACCAGTGACTTGGTGTCCACCATAGGTTCCCATCTTGGACTTGAACCGTCCAACCAACTCTCCCAGGAAATAATTCGGCACTTCACAGAATGTGGACCATCACTTATCCTACTCGACAACCTCGAGACACCCTGGGAGTCTTTGGATTCTCGTTCAGGGGTGGAGGAATTTCTTTCCCTGCTTGCCGATGTTGCCTCTCTCGCTTTGTTGGTGAGCCTCGTGCATGCCTGTCACTCTCCTGAACTTATACCTTCTCCAGATAACAATGCGGGAGCGGAACGTCCGGAAGGGTGAGATGGAGTAGACCATTTCTTCCCGTCCTCGAGTCGCTGCCAGCCTCGGGGCTCGACAAATCTTTGTTGAAATCGCCGATGAGCCAGACTTCGAAGGACAATCAGCCTTCGAGGAACTGCTTGATTTATCGGGCAGCGTTCCACTCGCTGTCAGCCTCTTTGCCAATATAGCGTCTTTTGAAGGATATTCTGGCACCCTGGCTCGATGGCGGATTGAGAACACAGCACTCCTCTCAGAGGGGCATGACAAGCGATCAAATCTCGAAAAATCGATTGCTCTTTCACTCGGGAGTCCACGGATCTCAACTTCGCCCGCCGCGAGTAATCTGCTTTCGCTTCTCTCGATCCTTCCCGACGGGATTACTGAGAAGGATCTTGTTGTCAGCAAGGTCCCCATTCCTCAAATCTCTCATTCGAGATCATCACTTCTGCGAACATCCCTGGCTTATGTAGATGGCAATGGACGACTCAAAGCCTTGAGCCCCATCCGCCAATATATGCGGAGGCTATATCCACCTTCATCCTCACTTTCGAAACCCCTTCGCATCTACTTTCAGGACTTTCTGAAGATGTTCAAATTGTATAAAGAACTTCGTTCAGGTTACCTTCCCCAGTGGCTCATTTCTCATCTCGGAAACATTCACGATCTTCTCGTGCACGGCATTGAACACGAAAGATCGGAATTGAAAGAAATTGCCTTGCCATTTTCCAACTCAATGAAATATCAGTAGTCATGTTGAAAGGCATCACTCCGCTCATCAAAACCATTCCACATTTGATTGAACTCACCAATGATTCACAATTGCGTTGCAATATGCATCGGAATATCTGCACGGAAGAATCACCCCACGGGTGACTGCAGACGCAGAAGTTTGGATAACCCGAGGTGTTGAGCATTTCAGCACGTTTCAATGCCCAATTGAGCAAGGTATTATCCTTCGCACCACAGATCTAGCGAGAATGACTGACTGGCGTAACACTAGCCATTAGGTTTTATAATGCGACAGCCTCGTACTACCTGAATAGAGGCCAAATTCAGAACGCAATGAGATTCAACGAGCTTGCTTTGTTCTAGGAAAACAAACCCGCGACTTCACCCGATCGTGCGTTGTCTGCACGCGGAATACGAAATTGCATTCAAGAATGGACATGTTCACCAAGCCATCGAAATTGTCCACGAAGCTCAGAAAACGGGGACGGCTCTCCCAGGTTTCGAAGATTATCTGTGGACCCTGTTGGAGGCGGAGGCATACAGAGACCTCGGTGATCTCCCAAAGGCAGCCGCGCTTTGTGCACTGGCAGAGACTCTCCTCGTGGCAACCGGCATGGCGGGATCTGATAGGCATTTGACACTCCTGGATATCCAGGCAACTATACATCTCGCGAAGAGCGAGTACATCGAAGTAAGGAACATTTACTCCATTATTGCTCCAAGGACCTCTCGCGATCACTCCCCTCGATTCCACGCCCATTCCCTTGCCAGTATAGCTTACATCGACATCCTCATGGCGGGCAACGAGGTGGCCATTCAGGCAAATTTGGATGCTGCAAAAGCTGTGTATACAGCGCTTGTAACCCCAAGAATCCAATTATGTTTCTGGCTCACCGCAGAACTACATCTGTATCGTGGTGACGCCCAGAAAGTACGTGCAGCATTCCAGGAGTGTCTCTTAAAGACTCGAGGTGTCTACCCAGATATTCCAGGCTCTTGCTTGGCGAGCCTGAGCGATGCCAAATATGGAATGACCCACACAGTCCAGACGTTCCGCTGGGCGGTCATTTTCCTTGCATTCACACAGAAAAGGAAGGAGCACCTAAACACATTACATGCTCTTAGGCGCATTGCCAACATCTTCATCTCTTTCAAAGAGGAAGAGACTGCTCTCAATCTCTTCCACATTGCACTTCAAGGGGCTACACAGGTTGGCATCCATCGGCTTCGCGCAGAATGCATGGTCGGGATTGGGGATATCATGATGGGGCACGGTGATTTAGTGGAAGCAAAGGGAATGTGGGAGGCAGCCCACCCACTTTTCATCCGCTCATCGCAGATAAAGGATGCCACCGCGGTTGAGGCACAACTGCACAGATTGGCAGAGACCGAGAATTGAACGTTCAAATGTTTCTGTGTATGAAATAGTAATGACCCTTGTAACTGTAAAGTTCGCATGACAGATGAACGGTTAATTGTGAGCCGTGAGGTAGGATAATACAAAGCTGATTATCGCAGGGTAAAAATATGCCAGCAGAAAAAGGGTTCTCACCTGCCTTTATGTGGGTGGCTGTGGACGGCCTCGGTGGAGTGGCAAATGCGGAATGTGGCCAGTCAATTTATTCTATGCACGACCAGGGCTTAAGTACCACCTATGAACTCGGCTTTCGCGGCCAGTTTTGGACTAGAATCGCGGTAAAATCTAGGGTGTGTGTTGATTTGTATGTCTTTGTGGAGTGTCCGAGCGAAAATTACTTAACCAACGTGGTTTAGAAGATTGTAGCATTTTTCAACCGAGAAAAAAAATGCGGAATCCGGAGGTACAAATCGTCTACTCCCATGTTTCAAAACGCGCAGTCTGCCCGGCGGAAAAAAGGTCAAGCGACCCGCCGAGGTCAGGAACTTCACGATAGGGAGCATCCAATTGATGAAAATCCGTGGTGGCGTTTACAACAGACCACTGCGAGAAGAGGGAGGTCGTGACGATGACGTGAAAGAGATCGAGTCGCGGGCCGTGTTTCGGCGGGAGCGCAACAACCTCTTGTCACCGTTGGAGTCGTGGATCGTGCTGGCGTTGGGACTAATATATCGAAAGCAGCGAGAGCGGAAACACAACGATTGGAGTTTACACGCTTCAAGACTGGAGTTTAGAGTGCTTCGAGATTTCGTCGAGGATTATGGAGAGCAGCGGAGAATGGCTCTGGTAGCCCTCCTGGTCACCGGGTGTCCGGGTCGACAGACGACTCGACAGTCGGGACGATCAGCCTCCTTTAGAGAGATACGCAACAGCCTTCTTGGGAGTCGATACTAACAGCTTTCTTGAGAGGAGAACGCAACAGCCTAGAACGCAAGGATTGGGGCCACGGGTAGCTGGATCTACTTGTTAGTGGGAAAAGTCACTGTGCGCTCGCGAGAGTCCGTATGCGTTGTATCGCTGGCAACGACGCCAGGGAATGAAGGGAGTGGGGGTGCGAAATTCGAACTAGACGTCCGAGCACCGGTCGTCATTTCAGTGTCCGAGTCTCCGAGGAACGAGGTAGGGATGGAGAGAGGGTGTGGGCGCGTGGGGTGAGGCGGACGACTGTACACAGAGGTCCATAGAATTCCGAGGATGGGCGAACATGTTAACATCAATACCGTGAGAATGAGAGACTGTTTGCATCGTTCGCCAACGTGATTCCAGGGAAGGGAGTGGGAAGTGACGTGCAGATCAGTAAGAGATTGTGACCAACCCCAGGTCGTAGTTTTCCTGGCCAAGTGTCCAAATGTCCAACGGACCGAGGAAAGGCTGCATGGGGTTGTAGAGTGTTCCGTACTGGACAGAATCGGGGTCGTCAAGTCCGTATCGAGCGAGGCTGGGTGGTTTCTGGAGCGAGCACTTGTCGTAAACAGCATCCAAGTGTCCCAGGGACCAGGAATAAGGAGCGTGAGATCGTAGCGGTAGAGCGTTCCGCAAGAAAACCAGCGTCGAGTCCGTGTAGAGCGAGGGCGGGTTTTGGTGCGAGCATCGGTCGGAACTTCAAGGATGGAGCGTGGGGGGTGTAGTGCAGACTGTAAGCTCCGTGAATGGAAGCGGGCGGGTTTTTATGTTCGTCAGAACGTGTTGATTGAGGAGAGAGTCATACATAGGAGCGGTGGATGAGGCGGCGGCGTCGGTGCTTGGTGTGGCCGCAATTAAGATCGGTGTGGGCGACTGAAGTACTGTACTATTAAATTCAATTCGTCAAGGGGTGTGACGCGTGACCCGAAATACCATTTCGTCAATTCGTCAGAGGGTCCCCAGCTGCGTGACAACCTCCAAAATTTCGTCAACCCCTGGAAATATTCCAGGGGTCGCAAGGCATGTAGAGTAAACCATTACGATGACTTAGGAATCATCTGAGAAATTTATTTCAGCAAATCTGTTGAACGGAAAAAAAATACATTTTTCACCGTTGAACCTCGGTTGAATTTGGTCTGAAGCGCGATGTTTGTGAGGTTTGAAGCAAGAAACCTTGGGAATGATGAGAAAATTGTAGGGAGAATGTCTGTAACTAAGGAAATTTGCTCAGAGCAGCCGTGAACCCAAATTTTGAACCAACCGTGACAAAAAGTATATTCGTCAAGAGCCTCCGTGACGCGTGACAAGGTTCCAAAATTCGTCACGTCAAGCACCCCCGTGACGCGTGACTGACGAATTGATTTTAATAGTACAGTATTGAGGATAAAGCGGAAGGGCTCGGGAATGAAATGGAGGAAGTGCAGCACAACACACTACATTCTCGGGCGACTAGACTCGTTACCAGTCTGCGTACCGGACTAGTCTGTAGTTAACCGCGCCACGTGTATCGGTGGCCTGCTTATTACAAATTGTGACCCGCGCGTTGTTCAATCTCGCGCACCCCGAATAGAGGGTGGCGGCGTCGTCGCAGAACAGGATTCACCAAACACGCGCTTCGAACAAATATCCGCAAGACCGATTCTCTTCGGACGAATTATTGACTGATCCTCATAAATCCTCGTTTCCCGCAAAAGTCCCGTCGGAATTGTTTGAGAATTGGCGCATGGTCGCGTCTATTGGTGTACTATCTCGTAAATGCCTTTTTCTTCGGGCTTTTCCCTTCGTTTGACTAAATAGAGAGTTTGCGCAAAGCCACCAGTCTAACTGGTGGCTGCTCTCTCTGGTGTGCAAGGCAGTCATTCAGCACGAGCTAGCCACCATGCAGTCCTCTACACAGGGGCTATATATGGTGGCTAGAAGACCCCGAGAGATGTGCTGGCTGCAGAGAAAAATAGCCACCAGTTGATCTGGTGGCTCTGCGCAAACTCTCTAATGTGTTATGATTAATTTCTACGTGTTCTCCCGCCTGACGCAATGCAACGGCAGCAACCCGACCCAACTTTCTGGCCAAGGGCCCCGATGCAAAATCATGTTTTGCCTTTTCTAGTTCCCGGTGGTAAGGCTGATAGGGCGCCCACAAATCTCTTGCTCTTGTTCTCTCGCCATCTTGTCTATCCACCGTCGGCTTCTCGGGCGATCTCCTACAGTGGGCTTTAAAACAACAGGACCGCTGATCGCTGCTGGAGACAATATCTTGCGCTGGCTTGCTATCTCCGTAGTGTTTCTGTAACTGTTAATTCTCGGAGAAGCAAGCAACTCTCCGCTCGCTGAAGTTACACTGCGGATCCTGTGCGGATCACTGGACTAGAGTTGGCCGCTTAATGTGATATTTTTGTACTCTTTCTGATGCCCGCCCCTGAGTTTTTTTCTTCTTTTGCTTCGATCTTGGTTGAATCTGTTCAGGTGGCGTTTGCCATCGTCTCTGCGCCGCCTTCGATGCGCCGCCTTCGCTACTTACGGGGGAAATTTCAGCCGAAGATAACTGTCATTGGTTACGACACAACAGCGGTCGTTTTGCGCGCCTATCTTGGTGTCTTGAATGTACTGTGTCCGTCGTTCGCGGGCCGATGTGTGCTGTGTTCTTCTCAAACACGAGTCTTTTGTGGCGAGTCCCCTGAGTCACCGCACACACATCTGTCATTATCCTTGACTGCGACCTGCACTTGAGCGCTTGAACGGTCCGTGTGAGTGTACCATGTACGTCTTGCCCTACCTTTGTCGTTTTCAGTGCAGGCCGCGTCTTAATGTCCACCCCGTTGCCTAGACTCAGCTTTTCTGCGATTGTCAAGTGTCACACACATTACTCATTACTTGCCGATGACACGGGTCGAGGACGTCGCGATACACCGAAACAGCGCCTGAATTTAATGTGTACGTATGCTTCCATTTGAACGGTCACGGCTGGATGCATGAACTGATAGAACTTCGGCATTTACACAATGTCAAACAGATACTGACTCTGGGCTGACTGCTCGAACACCCGCACTTTATGGCGGGGAATGGGCATCGTCCGGCGTTCTCTACGTTTAATCAAGGTAATATATGCAGTTTTGGACCTTCCGCAGGTTGACGAGGAGTGTCAGCGCCGCGATACAGGTGTGTATCACCCCAATAATGGCTCTCACAGTCCCCCCGATGCCGCGTTTCAGGGGAACCAACCCACTACGAGGGTTAACACTGGAAAGAAATGTCGATCGCGTTGCAGCCCGAATTGGAACGCGAGATCCTCGAATTTGTTCAGCTTTGTAATCTGAAATTGTTGTTTGCACTTACACTTCGGCGAAATTGGAAAATCCGCATGGGGGGATGGTGAATGTTGGTGGATGTGAATAGGTACACTAGAATATTCAACCCTGTGCATAAAAACACTTCGAATGTATATAGTCAAAAGGGCTTAATATTCTGAGACCGATATTCCATATATTTGGCCTACATATAGTGAAACACAAAGTCGCAGAGAATATTGAGAGGACGCCCTAAGGGGTGTAGTCGACCCGTGCGAGCAAGAAATTCTGTTGCGCCTAAGGGATCCGAATTTAGATAGTAGTTGCCGAGGCCAGGGAAAGATACAGACATGACTCCGGGTGAGTTTCAGCGAAGCGCCGAAAATAGGTAGAAGATATATGGATATGAGCCCTGTCCTATCTATCTAATCCTGGAATTGTGTGCACAATTCCACATCTATAGGCTAGGACCAGAATTCGCTCCCGCAATTTGGCGGGAGGGGGGGTGTTGGAGAACAAGAACTTCGGATAATGAGTGTCAAACAGAATGGGGGAATGGTCCTAGTCACCATCGTCGCTGCCAGGCACGTCCTCTTGTCGTCTTCCTCTTCAAATACCCATTATTCCCATCTCCAGCCCCGAGCGCTCCCAGACATACCATCGTTGATCCGATTTGTCGGCTTCAAGATGATGGTCGTGTGGTGGCATCGATACAACCGCTTGAATGCAGCTGACATCAAACACTGGAGACCCTCGACGCCCATGTGCACGGCCGACCACACAACGTAGTCTGAGTCCTTGAGCAAGTCGAAATCTGGAGGCGAAAACAGGATAACCAGTGCAAATGCCTGCACTTTGGTGCCGATTTTGAACTTGAAAAAATAGAGGAGTTCCGCAAACTCGGTCTTGTTCTTAAGGTTTAGCTGCAGTACCGTATCAGCTTTGCATACCGACAACAAAATAATACGCACGCGAGCACAACGAGCTCTCCGAAGCTTGTTTGGTGGTTTAAGCATTTCTTTCCATGAGGAACGGGCAATTTGACCGTTAGGAAGCCGGAGGCGCGCCCATCTCGCAATTTTAAGAGTCCAGTGTGCAGGCAAATTCAAGCCCGCAGACATGGTCGCAGAGGACAGAGTTATGACGGCAATCACCGACTCACGGTTGGCTAATTTCTCAC